>SNQJ01S0022102.1:57069-88843 GCA_010110895.2 Picea sitchensis | reverse complement strand
TTTTTAGTACTCTGCGACAACACAAGCTATATTCCAACTTGGAAAAATGATCCTTTGGTATGAACAGGGTCTAATAGTTGGGATACATTATTGATGAGCATGGGGTACATGTTGATCTAGCTAATAATCAAATCATTCGTGACTGGCCAACCCCGACCACACTCACTGAGATTCCGAGCTTCTTGGGACTTTCCAATTTCTACCGACGGTTCGTGTTGGGATTCTCCCATATTGCATGGGCCCTCAACCAAGTGAACACGGGCAGTGGTAGGGAAAAGTTTGCATGGGGAAAGGAACATCAACGGGCATTTGATGATATGAAGCATCGCTTGTGCTCAGCTCCAGTACTATCCTTACCCGATATGAAACAACCATTTGAGATTGATACTAATGCATCTAACTAAGTTGCAGGCATATTTCTCACTCAACACGGTCATCCTGTAGCATACCACAATGAGACACTCTCAGAGACTATCCGGAAATACTCCTCCTATGACAAGGAAATGTATTCCATTGTACAAGCATGTCGAAAATATAAACATTACATTTTGGGAAAGGAGACAATCATCCACACTGATCACAAGCCTTTGCAGTTCATACAGACACAGGGGAAGTTGCAGAACGAACGACATCAGAAGTGGTCCACCTACCTGCAATAGTTCCTTCTCAACATCAAGTATAAGACAGGGAGAATAAATCATGTCGCTGACTACCTCAGTCGACTTCCCATGGATGCACTCACCAACATGCTCCATTCCTGTGGGTATGAGGCATCTGAGTGGCCCCAACTTTATCAACAAGATCCAAACTTCCCCACCACCTATCAGATCTTGGATACATATGTGAATGCCACCAATTTTCACATTCAGGACAAATTATTATTCCACCTGGGCCATCTTTTTGTTCCTGCAAGCGAGCATGCAAAGATGATTTGGGAGGCTCACTATAGTTGGATGGCATGACATTTTGGCATGGAGAAAACTGTGGCCGTTCTATAGAAACATTTTTATTGGCCAAAACTTTGACATGATGTCAACAAGTATATCAGATCTTGCACTGCCTGTGCCATTTCCAAGCCAACCATCAAGAAGAAAGTCTTATACACCCCTCTTTCTACTTCTGAGAGGCCTTGGGAATCCATCTCGATGGATTACATGTCTAGACTTCCATCCACCAATCAAGGCAATGATTGTGTATTTGTGGTGGTTGATCAGTTTTCGAAGATGGAAATTTTGACAGCATGTAAGAAGAGCATCACATGGGAAGATACTGTCAAGCTCTTCTTCGAATGAGTGTGGGTCAATTTTGGGATACCACAAAACATCATCTACAATCGGGAAAACAGGTTCCTCAACACATTTTGGTCAATTCTGTGGTCACTATTGGACACCAAGCTCACTAAATCCACTGCCTTCCACCCTCACACCGATGGCCAAACAAATTTCGTCAATCAGATGAATGTGCACATCCTGTGCATGCATAACTCTAAGCATCCACATACATGGGATGAGAGTCTTCCCTATGTTCAACACAACTACAACAGGGCTCTCCATAGCTCCACTGACCATATCCCCTTTCAGTTGGGGTTGGGATCCCAACCCTTTTGTCCCATTGATGTTGCACTACCTCTTGCAACAACACACACATATTCTTCCCATGTTCATTCTGAGGTTGACAAAGCCACCAAATTAATTGAGTGGATTCAACACATATGCCAATAGGTCCATGAGATTTTGCAAAAAGCCAATGGTAAGTACAAGAAATGCCATGATCAACACCGGGTACCACACAAATTTCAGGTGGGAGAAGAGGCCTGGTTACATTTGCAGAACGAACGCCTTACAGGGCTCCATCAGAAACTCCGTCCACTTCACTATGGGCCTTAAACTATCACCAAGGTTGTGGATGACAATGATTTTGAGCTCAACACTCCCCCCTTCCTTGGCTTGCACCTAGTTTCTAATGTGGACCTCCTCTGGCCATATTTTCCACCCTTATTGGACACCTCAGAGATCATAGAATAGTTGACACCAACAGAGCTCAACCTTGACTACATGGAACATGCATCCAATGATCAGATAGTGGACACACAGGTCAAGGGAACTCGCTAGTAGAGGATCCAACTTTATTGGGTTGTTAAGATAGGGCAAATCCTACACCAAGGCAAGTGGCTCACCCGGGGCCAAATTCAGAAGAATTTTCCTTACCTGATGGGGGCATTCAATGCAATGGAGAACATTTCTTCTTAAGGGGGGAGGATTGATCCAGGTGGATATTGGTGGCCACCCACCTATTCCAACAGGCTCCTCTTGACATTTTTTTAGTTCAACATGTTCTTTTGTACTTCTTTGTAATTGTGGGTTCTAGACTTATGGGGATTTATGAATCCCTACACATCTTCCAGGTGGAGATTGGTGGCCGCCCAACTAATCCAACTGGTTTATTTTTTAAGTTTTCATGTCAGCACATCTTTCTGTACTTCCAAGGCCATTTTGGGGCCCTAAACAATGTTTTTTTGGCTTGCCACAATCAAACTATAGACGAAGTCACAATTTGACGACATAATGTGCATTTCTCAAAAATACCTTTCTAATAGGCTATCACATGCCTAAAACAGAGTTCGTATGCAAAATTTATGACCCCGGGAAGTTGAGGTACCAACTTACCCGTGGGGGGCCAACTATATTTTGGCGTTTCATCTCCTAGGGTTTGTTTTTTGGATGTCTAGGGTTTTGACATTCATGAGTAATGTTAAAAATTCCTTTGGAGACTCATTTTAATAATTTTTCTTAGACAGATGCATGTAACAACCACATCTCTTCTCAGAGATAGCTACCACCATTCGAGCAAGTTGTTTCCAGTTCTGCAGTTTTACAATTTCAACCTATTTTATTTATTTAATAGAATTTATTGTTCACTGTATATCTATTGTTGTTCTCCGTATCTCTGTGCTATTGTATTCAATCTGTTATTTATTTCATTCCGCTCATAAATCTAGATCATCTCTATCTGTCTCTCTCCCCCTCCCTATTCCCCTTTGTCTCTCCCTCCCACTATCTCTCCTCTCTTTCTCTACTACATCTACCACCTCTTACTCTCTCTCCTTGTTGTTAGTCTCACTCTCACTCTCTCTCTCTACCCCCCCCTCTTGGTCTTCCTCTCCCACCATGTCACACTCTCAAACAATCCATCTCTAGCCCCTTCTCTCTTTACCTCTTACATATAATCCTCACTCTCTTTCTCCTTGTATCCCCCTCCCTCTCTCTCCCCCACTCTCCCCACATTTCTCTCTTTTATTTTATCTAACCCCCCTTCCCTCTTTTCCCCCCCTTCCTCTCTCTCACTCTCTATACCCTCCTCTCTTTCTCCCTATCCCTCACTCTCTCTCACTCTCTTTGTCTTCCCCTATCATCCTCTCATTCATCCCCTCTCTTCACCCCCCCCTCCCTACATTGCAAGGAAAGAAATTGTATTCACCTAGACATGTCAAGACCTCGACCTAGACATGTCAATACCTCAACCTAGACATGTCAAGACCTTGACTTAGACCTAGACATAGCAAGACCTAGACATGACAAGACCTAGACCATGGCCTAGACCTATATGATGACCATGACGTAGACCATGGCATAGACCTAAACCATGAACTAGAGAATGCCATAGATTTAGAGATATATGTATACCATGACCTAGAGCTTGACATAAACCATGACCTAGACCCACCTAGCTCTATCTAATCCTAAGCATAACCTATACTCAACCCTAAACCCCCTCCACACTTGAGCCCTATGTGCATTATGCATATACCTGTTGTTAAAATCCACACAATCCTTCCACTCACATCACCCACATCTTGGTGCTCTAACCATTTCTATATTCTTGAAAACAATTTCAATCCTAACCCCTTAGGTCCTAGTTGTCCCCAGGCCCCTATACATATTTATTCATAAAAATGTTTGGTCTATAATAAATTCTATATCTGTTGCATTAAGAGTGCACACACGCTCTTGTGACTTGAATGCCTTGTAGTTGTTGCTCTTTTATTCCCAACAGGAACACGTGCATGTTCCTAGAACGCACACACGTTCTAGGAACACGCCCGCATTCCTTCTAGGAATTTTTTGGTGCCAAGCACACTCCACTAGCGCATCTATCTCAAGTCCGACAAAGAACTCCCGACATCTGCACACAAAAATAACGCGCACAAACAAGTTTTTCTTATTTTAGTCTTGTTGTTTAATTCATAGATAATTTTGTGCTATTGCAAGACCATTGTGGGAAGAATTGGAAGACAAATTTGTCCAAGTGGAATTGGAATTGTTGTTTGTGTCTTGTTGGAATTGTAAGAAAAAATTGTCCAATTGGAATTGTTAGTTGTGTAATACCAAGACAAATTTATCCAATTAGAATTGGAATTTTTAGTTGCCTTCTTGTGTAATACCAATAAAAATTTGTCTAATTGGAATTGAAATTATTATTTGTGGGGTGTTTGGAAGCCAATTTTTCTCTTTAAACATGGGGAACTGACAGATTCAAAAAAGAAAGTCCTCGAGAAAAGATAAACCGATCGAAATGGTAGAATAAGAAAGAGAAAAGGAGAAGTTATGTATGTCAAAGCATAATCTTTTAGAAGAGGGAAATCCAATTTCTAATAGAATAGATCCGCTATTGTTTCTCCTCCATCACCACAGGAAAAGTGTAGGAGTTCATTAGAGACCAATCCATCTAGTATCTCATCAAGAAAAATTTTTGTGGATGTCCCGATGATGGAGGATTTTCTTGGAGATGATTATACAATGGATGAAATTAGAGAGGAAACCGGTGTTCAACATTGTGGTGAATAAGTTCTTGTGTTGCAACCTCTTGTTGGACAGTCAAAAATTCCAGAAACTAGTCAATCCCATGTCCACTCTCCTCCCAAATTTGATCTGCCAATGATTGAAGGGGAAATAACTGCAACATTGTTAACTGCATAGTAGGGAGGTCAAGATTTCCATAATAGGGGTTCATCGTCCCTACCTATCTTGAGCTCTGTGCGATGAAGAACTCCTAAATGCATTCATGTCGATGAAAGTGGTCTAGCATCACTTGAATGTAAGTTACCTAACCGTTCTATTCGTTATGATTATTATAAAATCATTAAAGAATATTTTGAACCAAAATCCGATGCTGCTAAATGTCAATTATTTTTGGCTTTGTTAAAATCTAGAAGTTTGACTTCTCTTAGGAGAATTTTAGGCATTAAAAAATTCAAAAGTTTAGAAACAAGTCACCATATTGTTATAAACCTTGTAGATTCTTTTCAAATAATTGGTAAGAAATTTAGTTCTAAATATCGTAATGCATCCCGACGTGTCTTGTCACAATCAATTGTTAGCAAGATCACAAGAAAACATCATTTTCTACAACAAATATCTCACCTCAGGAAATGCAATGTCAAAACCCTTAGAAATTATTCTCATAGACGAGATAGCCTCGACACAGGTGGCCCAACAGATTTGTGGGCCTTCACTGGTAGGATACCTCGTTCTGAGATGAATTTATTTGGAACATTTAAGGGAATAGTACATGATTTCTAGAATGATAACACTAGGCATTCTTCCAAACAAAAAGATGTACTAAAATTGAGAAGGGGATCTAGGACCGTGAACCCCATATTAAAAAAATTCTTGACATTACACAAAAAAAAATTGTATGACAAGGCAAGGCATGCAATGCCATATCATGGTGGGAAAAGACATGTCATGGAATGGCATGGCATGCCATGGAAAGGAAAGGCATGTCATGGCAAGGCATGGAATGGAAAGGAAAGGAATGAAATGAAAAGGAAAGGAATGACATGTCATGGAAAGGAAATGCAAGGGAAGGCATGGCATGGCATACCAAGGAAAGGCATGGAAAGGAAATACATGGAATGACAAGGCATGCCAAGGTAAGGAATGGAATGGCAATGACATGGCATGGAATGACTTGGCAAGTCATGGAATGGCATGGATTGACAAGGCATGGCATCGAAATGACATGACAAGACAAGACATGCAATGACATTTCGTGTCAAGGCAAGGCATGCAATGGAATAACATAGCAAGGAATGGAATGGCAAGGTAAGACATGCAATGGCATGTAATGGCAAGGAAAGGCATGCCATGTGATATGCAAATGATCTTTTAAAGACTATGGTTAAGTTTATGCATGAATTATTTTACCATTTAGGATTTAAAGAGAAGAATATTAATGAAAGAAGTTGTAGCCATATAAGAAGTAAAAACAACAAACCATAACACCAAGATTGATAACAAAGTTTGACACAATTTTTCCTATGTCTCCGAGCCTTTGTCTCAGTGGGGAATGCTTCTTATTAATCTTCAATTCTTTGAGAATACAAAAGAAAGGCTTACATAACAGCTCCCAAAACCACCTTTCAGATCTGCAACTTCTGGATAGAAACATACATCACAATTGGCTAGAAAAGGAAATTATGATACTTTTAAGTATGAAGTCGGCTATGCTTGGCTTGACACCTTGGGATATGGAAGAATTTTTTTGTTTGGCTAGTCATATGCAAAAACAGAAGCCATATTAAGACTCCCCTCGAAATTTTGCAACTTTTGAGTATAAAGTTGACCTGCTTTTGAACAGTCCCTTGTGACCTCCCCTCATCATGAATTCCAATGCTGCGCCCTATCAGATCCGTACAGTCCATACAGTCTCCATTTGCGTGCCAAAACAAACTATTTTTTCTTGATTTCCATGCCCAACTAAATAAGGCAGACTCCACCAAATTTAGCGAGAGTTAGCCAACTTAGCAACAGTTAGCTAGATTTAGCGAGATTTCGTTAGATTTGGAGGATCTCCGCCAGATTTGGTGGAACCACCAGATTTAGCCTTCTAGAAGGTGCCATGTGTCACTTCTGTACAGTGCCATGTGTCACTTTTTTATTGGGTCAAATCACCTCTAAAAAATCCAAAAATGACTGACACATGACACATCCTGGTGCTGCCACATGTCATGTTGACGTCACCATGATGTCATGCTGACGTCACCATGATGTCATGCTGACATCATCATGATGTACTATTGACATCATCATGACGTACTATTGACATCATCTGTTGTACTGCTTACATCATCCATTGACTTGGACCTATTGAATTTGACTTTTTTGTATGTTTGACGTGAACTTCAGATCGTGATAACTTTTGCATATAGACTCCATTTTCGGAAAACAATATATGGCCGGAATCAACACGATGAGTTGTACACGATGGAGTTGGTTTCATACAATTCCAAGAACTTTAAAATTTTGGCCTTCCTGGATCCATTTGGATCACACCTCCCCACTAAGACCTTTTGGTCCTCCAAAAGGGTATTAACCAGTCATCAAGTGCGGGATAGGCCTCCCTACTTGTCCTTTGCCTTTAAAATCTGTCCTGTGCATTTGTCACATCATAATCAATTGCATAATAACCATGAAAATTGAAAGCATATTGTTAGCCACTTGAACTTGTTCACATCTTATTGAATCCACTACCATCCATGTAGAAAACATTAKCAGTGATAACATCATAAATATGGCTAAAAATGAACCAATATGTTTGATGTGCTTGCACGACATTAAATTATCTCGAAGCAAAGTATGATTGAACTCCCATACTACAACCATCTCATGTTCATGCTTAAGATCAACTGCTTTAATTGGCACAATTATAGGTGTATTGCTTGCATAAGCTGGCTTCTTTAATTGTTCCCTTGTTAGAAGAGATTGATTTGATTTTATGTGATGAGCATGTACAACATATTTCGTCCCTTCTTTAATTAAGTGATATTGATTCTGTTCCCTGTAGAATATTGTTTTGCGATCATATACATAAGTTCTGCCTAAGACCATTCCAAATGTTTCTAGTGACACCACATCACATATTACTTCATCCACATACTTCGATGTAATTGAAAAATTTATGATGCATTAATTTGTTATGGGATATTTGTGATCTTTGTTTATCCAATTTAATGAATAGGGTTTGTGATGCATCTTAGTGCTTAATCCCAATTTATTAACCACTTCTTTTGAAATTAAGTTAGATTGAGATCCTCTATCTATCAATGTATCGATCTTATTATGTTTCATTATGACCCTTATATGAAACAATTTACTTCTAGAATCATAACCATCACCAATTTTACCTGACAAACCAATTGTTGTGATCTTAGACTCGTCTCCTGAATCATACCCCAAGTTTGTTGGTCGTGTTGTTGTTGCAAATTTTTTCCTCCCTTTCCTCTCTTTGAACCACTTTGGTCTCTTCTTTGGGTGCAATTTCTAGCAATGCTCATCATTGTGCCCTTATTTCTTGCAATGGTTGCAAGAGAGATTCTCTTCCTTCACTGTCGTTGAATTTTCTTTCTTCCCATTCACTTTTCCTTTTCCATCCTTCTTTGAATATGATTCCCCTGATACACTAAATCCATTTTTCCTTGCTTCAATATCCGTTGCTTGAAAAGATACCTCATCAAGATTAGTAGGTCCAAACATAAATACAATATTACGAATATAAGCAGGACAACCTCCTATATACTTCATAAGAGTTTTTTGTGTAGTCAATGGAACATCTAACATCAAAGCCATCTTACAAAATTCATATGTATATTCCTGCACTGACTGTCCTTTTCTTAACTTAAGACTTTTCCATTCAATTAAATTCTTTTCCTTATATCCCAATGGATATAATTGTTTTCTAAGTGTGCAAATAAAATCATGCCATGATGGAAAAAGATTACCAACTTGTCAAGTTCCATGTTGCATGTTACTCTTCCACCAGATGAGAGTTGTGCCTTCAAGACGAAGCGATGCCAATCTGATTTTGGTTGTCTCATCTTTGATTTGTTGCACATTAAAATATACCTCCATTTTTCTAACTCGATTATCAAGTTTCGTGGCATTAACTTCGCCATCATACATAGGCAAAACAAATTTTACATCAATTTTAAGTAATGGAATATCAGGCTTGTGTTTATGAGAATGTTTTCTTGCACTAAAAGTTGAACTTGTACTTGAAGAAGCAGAAGAAGATGATGGAGATGAAGGAGGTGAAGGAGGAGATTTAGGAGTGTCCTCTCCTTCTTCACTTTTGTCTTGATTTGAGCATTCCCCTTGAACCGATCTCTCCTATTCCAAGTAATCATCATACAATACTCTTACCATCTCCAACATGGAAAAGAGAGTTCTTTGAAACTCTCTTTCGTTTTGAGAAAGTCCTTCTTCTGATGCCATATTCTCACTTTGAGATGTCCTCTTTCTTGATGCAATCTCAGGATCTCCTTATACAAGTCCTCCTTCACCACGACTTAGATTTTCCCTAGTAATCATGCAATCTCAAACAACCAATTGTCAACCTGCTCTAATACCACTTGATCCGAAAATGATATTTTAAAGACTATGGTTACGTTTATGCATGAATTATTTTACCATTTAGGATTTAAAGAGAAGAATCTTAATGAAATAATTTGCAGCCATATAAGAAGTAAAAACAACAAACGATAACACCAAGATTCATAACGGAGTTCGACACAAGGGCTTCTTATTAATCTTCAATTCTTTGAGAATACAAAAGAAAGGCTTACATAACAACTCTTGAAACCACCTTTCAGATATGCAATTTCTAAACAGAAACAAACATCACCATTGGCTTTAACAGGAAATTATGAGACTTTTGAGTATGAATTCGGCTATGCTTGGCTCGACACCTTGGGATCTAGAAGCATTATTCTGTTTGACTACTCAGATGCAAAAACAAAAGCCATATTCAGACTCCCATCGAAATTATGCAAATTTTCAGTACAAAGTGGACCTACTTCTGAACAGTTCGTTGGGACCTTCCCTTGGAATGAATCCCAATATTGTGCCTTGTCATATCCATATAGTCCGTACAATCTCGATTTGCGTGCAAAAAAACTATTTTTCTCAATTTTCGTGCCCTGCTAAATAAGCCAGACTCCTCCAAATTTAGCGACAGTTAGCCAACTTAGCGACAATTAGCCAACTTAGCAACAGTTAGCCAGATTTAGAAAGATTCTTCCAAATTTGGAGGATCTCTGCCATATTTAGCTTTCTAGAAGGTGCCACATGTCACTTCTGTACAATGCCATGTGTCACTTTTTTATTGGGCCAAATAACCCCTAAAAAAGTAAAAAATGACTAACACGTGGCATGTCCTGGTGCTGCCACGTGTCATTCTGACATCATCATGATGTACTGTTGACATCATCTGTCATACTGTTGATGTCATCCGTTGACTTTGACCTGCTGACTTTGACTTTTTTTGCATGTTTGACTTGAACTTCAGATCGTGATAGCTTTCGCATACAAACTCCATTTTCGGAAAAAACATATATGGTCAGAATCGACATGACGAGCCATGCGCAATGGCATTGGTTTTGTCCGATTATGAAAACTTTGAAATTTTGGCCTTCTTAGATCTATTTGGATCACTGTGGCATGGCTTGGCAAGGCATGGCATGTCATGGAATGACGTGTCATGACAAGGCAAGGCATGCCATGGCATGGCATGGGAAGGGATGACATGGAAAGGAAATACATGCAATGGAAAGGCAAGGGAAGGCAAGTCATGGCATGGCATGGAAACGCAAGGCATGGCATGACATGGCATGGAAATGCATGGGAAGGTAAGGAATGACATGGAAAGGCAAGGCATGGCAAGGCATGGCATGGAACGACATGACATGGCATGACATGGAAACTCAAGGCAAGGCATGACATGGCTTGGAAAGGCATGCAAACTTTTTCACCTAGACTTAAAATGTCATAAACACTTCATTGGATGGAAACAAACTTTGTGATATAAAGTTAAGTCATATGTATCTAGAATTTTTTTTTTTTATTTCTTGGAATGAGACATGTTTCTTTTTTTGTTATTCTTGTTTTATTGCAATCCACATTTTGATTTGAATTTTTCCTTGCATAATGTTATGGAACGTTATATTTATTGTTGTATAGGTTAAAATGGGAAGCTACATGACAAGACATGCAAGGAGGGATTAGTCTATTTTAGATCATAGTGGTGTTCTAGGGATTTGTAAATGTAACAACCTATATTTTGGCCTTAGAAGGTTAGAACTTTGATCTTTACTGATCTTAGTGATTCATTGCTTAGTATTTGTTGGGTTTATTTAGAATGATATAGACATTTGATATGTATACATTTGGATGCATGTCCATGTTGTGGGATATTATTTTTATTGTTATATGTTTATGATGATCATAGCTATGTGATTTGTTTAAGTATGCAAATTGAAATGTGGAACTTTGGAGCTTCATGTACTACCCATATGTGCGGTATTTCTTTCCTTTAATATGATTGTCAAGACCATTTAGGTAAGTCACATTTGTTTCCTCAATATTTATTTAGTGTATACTACTAATTAAATGTTTTGTTAAATTTTACGAGTTTTGGGGTCTTTAAGTCAAGTAACCAATACTATATATAGAAAAATAATATGATGATGATATGATGATGATGATGTTTTAGTAATTTTGAGGCATCCTCTTTTGTATATGATAATTTCCTTGAAAGTAGTACTTTAAGGTGGACTCAAGTGTCATCMATCAACTTTGAGTGCTTTGGTGCCTTGTCCATCGAYCATCTRCKTCCAACAAGTGCACCCAAGTGTGTCCAGTGCATTGACAATTAGTTTAACTTTACCAATGCTGAAGGAAATGTATGCCCTACCCATAAATTTAGGTAATGATAACCATTCATTTCTTATGAATTTAACACTTAGCAATATTTTCCACCATAAGAGATTCGTTAATTCTTAATGAAAGTATTTATAATCACTTTAGAAAAAAAATCATACAATCATACACTTTGAAATTCATACACTCATCAACATAAAATGCAAAAACAATGAGATGAACATAAAAAACGTGCCATGGAATGTGTGTGTGTATATATATATATTCAACATCGTCTAAATTGTACATTTTTTACAAAATGGCACTTCGTTCCCAATATACAAAACGACAACAAGTTCCCTAACATGGAAAACAACCATATGGTGGCCTATATACGTAATGGCAGTAATTGATCAATCATTGACCACTTCCACCCTCACCACCCTCAAGAGCATCCTAAAAATATATATTTCTTCTCTTTCTTGAGGAAGCACCTCGAGTGGTTTTGGGCCTGGGTGTGCTTCGTCGCTCTGAATACTGCACAAAGAAAAAACATTGTTATAAGTTTTTTTCCTCAATGAATTAAAAGACATAAAAAATGATACTTTGTAATTTAACCTAAGACAACTCACCAGATATGGTACTGATAATCATGGGGGTGTTACCCTCCTCCGCAACCCCAATCTCTTAGCGATGCCACCCTGTGTCAGTTACAAGGATCAAATACAAAAAATTAAACAAATATGCGTAAAATCAAATTCATGATACATAAAAATATCATCAACACATTATCTTACAGTGAATATCTCGGGCCTCGATGGAGAGTCACTGGAAAGTGGAGCGCTTGGCTGTACAACCTGCTCCGAGGAAACCTCCACTATGGAAACCTCGGTGGATGGGGCTAATGGAAATGGTGGTGGGGGTGGGTGGCAATATTCATGTGCATCCACTGTGGATGGATGCTATGGAAGAGGTGGTGTGGATGGGTGGCCTGTGGGTGAATCCATTGATGATGCATGGAATAAGACAAATGTTGGGGGTGGGAAACGATGGACCCCCACAGGTTGTACAAGTTATGGGAACCCCCTTGGACCGGAGTTATCTAACCAATAAGAATATACCAAGTGCCCAGGGAGTGTAGTAGTACTATAAATAGCAAAACTGTTCGCAATTTGCATACATATAAATAATAATGAACTATTAGTAACAAATAGTAAAATTAAAAAACATAAACAAAAAAAATTTGAGATCTGAACGATATTTAACTCTACACATGTTACCTACGATGCAGGTGACTTGTCCATCCCATTTGGACATTCCCCAAAATTGCCTAGTCCCACATCCTATAGACACAAGAACATTAAAAATTTGAGGATGCCATCAAATAAAAAAAATGACTATGGTGAATTTATCAAATGTGACACATACCTGTGTATGGGATATGCCCAATGAGAAGGTTGCCTCTATTGTTGCATCAATGGTGAAGATAGGCATTGATGCATCCATGGACATAGAGGGTCTGCTATATGGATGTAACAACTGCAAAACAACATACAACAAAATATCAATATAAATACACAGAATACAAAAAAAAAATATAACAATTAAGAACATAGTGATGGTTAAGATACTAGCCTCCTCCATTAAGCTATGTTGTACACTAGCCTCCATAGGCCCATAGCCGGTCTAGCCATATCTCGAGCATCTGTGAGGTTCACATGGACAATTTCTATGTCCATGTTCCCTCTCCTCACTAAACTATGTTGTGTAGGGTGAAGCTCTGACCCCTCTATCAATGTCATTGGTAGTCACCTCCTGCCGATATAGTGCAACAAAGATGCCATGTCACACTAAACTCTTAGTCAATGATGAAATAACTCACTATACATGTTGCACTCTCTTTGCAACAGGAGGATGATGGGCAGGGTGGTCAGGCCTTCGCCTGATGGGACGAGTGTAACATCCCCAACCACCCAGGGCAGGCCATGCTACTCCATAAAATGATCTGATACCAATTTGTAACATCCCTAGCCACTCAGACCGGGCCATGCTACTCCATAAAACACTCTGATACCATATTGTAACATCCCCGTCCTTATACTACTGGGATATTCCGCACACAAACAGTTGCAGAACTGTATACCAAAATAAACATACAAATATTCTACAAATGCATAGAGTCATGCATAAATAATAGTAAAATATGCATGCAACATACACAGGAAAAAATCATAAACATAAACACATGTATAAATACAAAGCATGTAAATTAACACACATACTTATCTTTGATAGAATACCACCAACTATGTGCAGACCTTCCATAAACCTCCCAGCCTTAGACCACACTGCTCAAAACTCTCAATAGTGGGTCACCCTCGAGCTAAGACTAAACTCCACCCGAGTAAAGAGATTCCAATATAGGCTGAGGTTACATAGTTAGCAAGAAGGATTTCATTACAGGTGCCAACTCAAACTAACAACCTACAACCTCTCATTCCCCACATTCTTGTCCCACCCCAGAAAGTGTGCCCCTTATCTTCTCAAAAGTCCTTCGGCTGCCTCACTTCCCTTCCAGGGATTCAGTAACAAGTCAGACAGGAAGTCTCCAAGATCTGTAGCTTCAGTTGGGATCCCTTAGGAAATTAGTTCCTCAGAAATTCTCTCATCCGGAGAGAGTTTCTCATGGGCTTGAAACCCACCTCTTCAGTCCATGGGTCAAAAAACCTGCCTCTTTAATCTAGCTCTTAAGTCAACCATGTACATGTATAGGTGATGGCACAAGTGATGGAAACAACAACGTTCAGGTAGAGAATGGTAATGGCAGCAACAACATTCAGGTATGGAACAATACTTGCTTGGGTCAGTATAGGGCATTGTTCCTAATAAGAAGTACGGGTTTTTGCTCAAGGCATGTGTGTAGCATGGAGAGGTGCCAAAACATGGAGATAGTGGCTGCCTGAATGAATCATGAGAATCATAGAGTGGATCATGAGACTAGATGGAATCCACCCCNCCCCCTCACGCACTAAGGCCACACTCTTTGTATTCATGTCCCAAATTGGACACTTGCCAAGATGAGAGACACTTTGGCCCAGTTGTTCCCATCCTCAAAACTTAGGATAAAATATTTATCCTCTCCTTAGTATTTAGGAATATACATTATAATACTCCTTAGGGAATAATCCCTCTAGCTTAGCCCCTTTCCTAGGCTCTTATCCCCCCCCTTTCCTTTCCTAGTGGAGTTTAGTCCCCCATACTCTTTTATCATGGCCAGTCTACACACAACGATGTATTTTATTAATGATATGAGTGTTTACATATAAAAAAAATAGGCTCACTGGCCTTTAGCAACTAGGCTCTCCTACATAATAATCACATAATCCTTCTGACCTATATAAACCTGGATCACCAGCCTACGAAACATATTTACATTTAAAATTGGGGCTTGATCTTGGGGTGTTACACCCCCCTCCCCTTATTTTATGCATTGTCCTCAGTGCAATTTATATACACATTCACCACCAAAAATTTCAAAAAGATGCGGGTATTTTGCCCACATAACATCTTCGTGCTCCCAAGTTGCATCCTCAGGCCCGTACCAGGTCCATTGGACCTTTACTAGCTCTATGGATCGATTCCGAAGCTACTTTATCTTCCGATCTAGAATGCACACTGGATGCACTTAGAAAGCGCCTTCTTGCTCTACCTGAATCACATTCCAATCAATAACATGATTAGCATCAAGTATATACTTTTTTAGTAATGATACATGGAATACATTATGAATTGACATTGATGCAGTCAATGCAAGCATATATTCTAGAGGCCCAATCCTTTATAGAATTTCAAACTACCCACAATAACGAGCTTCCAACTTTGAACAATTTCCCAACTTCAGGGAACTTTTGTTGGCCTTCACTTTCAAGAATACATGGTCCCCCACTTTAAATTCCCTGGAAGTTCTGCCCTTATCAGCATAGATTTTCTATCTGTCTTGAGCAACCTTTAAATTATGCCTTATTTTCAACATTTTTTTTTCCATTTCCCTGAGGATTTCTGGCCCAAATACTGCTCTATCTGTTGGGTTGTCCCAACTTACAGGTGTGTTTCACATTCTACCATAAAGTTCCACAAATAGGCTCATCTTTAGAGATGCTTGGTACCCATTGTTATAGGAAAACTCTACCAAGTGTAGGTAGTCTTCCCATTTTGATGGTTTATCGATCACATACATCTTTAACATATCCTCAATCATTTGGTTCACCCTCTCCGTTTGTCCATCAGACTCTAGATGATAAGATGTGCTAAAATTCAAATTTGTTCCAAAACCTTTAAATAATCCCTTTGAAAAGTTGGAAGTGAATTTTGGATCTCTATCAGACACAATTGTCTTCGGTATACCATGCAGTGGAGAAATCTCTCTCATATAAATATCAACAACGTTGGTTTCCTTGTGAGTGAGATTCACTGGAATAAAATGGGCAGCTTTGGTAAGCTTATCCACCACTACCATGATAGAATCATGATGTTTGTTTGTTCTGGGTAGTTTGGTGATGAAATCCATTGTTACAACTTCCCACTTCCACTCAGGAATGGGTAATGGATGTAGAAAACCAGTTGGGTGTCTATGCTTAGCCTTGACCTTTTGACACTCCAAACATTTGACAATAAACTCCACAACTTATTTCTTCATGCATGGCCAACAATATTGGCTCTTGACAGCTGCAATAGTTTTGTGATACCCTGGGTGTCCAACATAAGGTACATTATGTATTTATCTTCATATCATATTTTTCAATTCCTGAGAATTTGGTACATAGGTTCTGTTCCTATACGTGAGAACTCCATCATTTTCTAGCTTGTACTCCTCAACTTTCTGTTGCAAAATGCCTTGCTGTAATTTTTTCATTATTTCCATGTACTGCAAATCTGATTTTGCAGCCTCCAATGTTATGTCCTTCAAATATTTTTGGTACATGATAATGGTTGTAGCATGCAACTCATTCATTCTCCTGCTAAGTGCATCAACTACCTTGTTCTCTTTCCCTTTGATATGCTTTATATCAAAGTCATATTCACTGAGAAAATCTAACCACTTGCATTACCTGGAATTTAGAGTTGGCTGTCCAAATAAATATTTCAGACCATTATGATTTTTCCTCAACTCGAACCTTTTTCCCATGAGGTAGTTCCTCCACATATTCAAGGCATGCACTATGGCCGCCAACTCTAAATCATGAGTAGCATAGAGCCTTTCATGCTCCTTCGACTTCCTTGATTCATAACATACAACATATTTGTTTTGACTGAGGACTCCACCAAGTCCTTCTTTGCATGCATCAATGCATACAATGAAGTCTTCATTTGGATAAGCAATCCTTAGTATGGGAGCACTTGTTAACAATTTATTCAAGTGTTGAAAACTATTTTCACACTCCCATTTCAACTGAAACTTCACACCCTTCTTTTGCAAGGATGTGATTGGGTGTGCAATCTTTGAGAATCCTTCAATAAATATTTTGTAGTATCCTGCTAGGTCCATGAATGATCTGACCTCTGCCACATTCCTTGGTGTTGTCCATCCTCTAATGGCCTCAATATTTTTAGGATCCACTTCTATCCCTTCCTATGAGATAATATGTCCCAAATACTAAATTTGTTTCTGAATAAATGAGCACTTGCTCAATTTGGCATACAACTGATGCTCCCTTAATACTTGTAGTACCATCCTTAAGTGTTGTTCATGATCTTACTCCTACTTAGAATATACAATAAAGTCATAATAAAATACAATGACAAACTTATCTAAGTATTCTCTGAAAAATACCATTCATTAAACACATGAAGACAATTGGTGCATTCGATAATCTGAATGGCACTACCGTGAACTTATAATGTCCATACCTTGTTCTGAAAGTAGCATTGCTGATGTCTTCTTCTTTAATTCTTACCTGATGATAACCTGGCTTGAGATCAACCTTGGATAATATTTTTTCATTCTTCAACTGATCAAAGAGGTCATCGATCCTTGGAAAAGGATACTTATTCTTCACCGTTACCTTGTTCAACTACCTGAAGTCCATGCAAAGTTTTAGTGTTCCATCTTTCTTCTTCACAAATAAAACTGGGGAAACCCAAGGCGACACACTTGGGCGTATATACCCCTTCTTCAAAAGCTCTTCAAGTTGCATTTTCAACTCCTTCAGTTCTAGTGTACTCATCCTGTAGGGAGTCTTGGATACTAGAGGTGCTCCAGGCATCAGATTGATGGAGAAATCAATGTCTCTTTTATGGGGTAAACCTGTTATTTATTTAGATACATCATCAAACTCTTTTAGGACTGCATAATATTCAATATTTGACACCCTATATTTAGGTGTCTCTTCCAAATGAGCTACAAATATTTGGAATCCTTTTATGTAACATTTTGTCAACTGCAATGCTGAGATTTCTCTAACAATTATTGCCCTGGGAATTCCATGAACTATCCTTAGGTTCCCTTCCCCATCCCAACAGGTGAATGTCTTGTTATGATAGTCATATGAACCTAAAATCAAGATGTTCAAATCTACCCTGATGCTTAGTCCATTCATGTCCATTGGACACGAATTAACCATCTCAATAAATTTTCTTTTGGCTCTAGTATCCAGCTGCACCAACCAAGATTTTCCATGCTTGCTTCTTGATAATTGCAATCTTTCCACCATATTAGGATCTATATAACTATGACTAGCTCTTGAATCAATTAAAATAACAATGGTTTGGTTGTTGATCATACCTTCAACTTCAATCATATGTGACTGGAACTCTGCTTTATTGTTGTCCAGGGTTGCATAGATCCTTGGTACGCTTCTGCCCATGTCCTCCACTATTTCATATTGTTGTACATTGTGAACAATCCTCACCTTTTCTCCTATGTGGGGACAATCTCTGTACATATGATCTCCTTTACAACCCCAACATTGAATAGGTGGTTTCCTTGGCCTTTGCCCCTTTGTCTCAATCATTCTGGGTTCTCTAGAAGCTGGCTGTCCTTGAGGATTATTTTTGAAGAATGGTGGCTTAGTCCCCTTCTTTCTCTGTTCCATATTATTTTTCTTCTTGTCTTCCCAAGATTTTTGGAAAGTTGGCCTTCCTTTATGCTGATCATATAGGCATTTAGCTCGCCTTATGGTCTCCTCCATTGTTTTGGGATCATCATATTGTATCTTGTCATCGATGAACGATGGCATCCCACTCAAATACCTTTGAATCTTAACTGTCTCATACTTGATGAAAGAAACATACTTTAGCAGTTCTAAAAACCTTCTTTCATATTCATCTATGGTCATACTCCCAATCTTGAGTTCAAATAACTCCTTCATTTTCTTGTCATAGTATCTCTTAGTCAAGTATTTCTTTTCAAAACACTTATTGAATTCCTTCCAAGTAACATTTTTCTCTTTAATATGTTGCACCTGCACAAATTGGTCCCACCACATGGATGCCTTTACCTTGAGCTGATAGATGTAAATTATTCATTCTGTGTGGGAAGAATAATTATGTAATCAAAAATAATTTCTCATGCCTAGAAGCCATGTCTCTACATATTCATCATTCTTGTGCTCACCATCAAATGTAGGAGGTTTGATTTTGTTCATTTCTCCTCATATCTCATCCACTCCAAACCTCTTATGCTTCCCGACAGGAGATGAACTTGAGCTACTATGTGCTCTCCTATTGCAATGCCTTCAAGGAAGGGATGGTGATGTCTACAAACACTTCTTGTTCTCTCTTTCTTATCAGGGGACTTGTGACTTCCTAATTTGCTTGAGCCATTCTCCTTATCTATCTTCCTTTCTATTCTGTCCAAGCTCTACATTAACTTTAGGTTGAAGTTTCTTTGTTGCTCCTTGGATTTGTTAAGCCTTTCATTATCATCCTTGTGAATTTGGACATCCTTTTGCAAGTTTTTAATGGTCTCTACCAAACTCATGCTTTCTTCTTTTCCTTCTCCATGTCCATTTGAGTTTGTACCTTCATTACCCATATGGACATCCATCCCTTTGATATCATCTTCCTGGATGTAAGAACCCTTTGTATCTTTCATCTCTCTGCATTCTGTGTTGATGCTGATATGATCTAACAACTGCTAATTCTGCAAAATGTGTAGCCAACAGAACTTGTCAGGCTAATTGACTCAACAATTTCATGAAATTGTAAACCATTATGGTTCAATAATACATCAGACTCCTTTATTTTTATTTCCTGAGAAAATTGACTATCTAGATCAATTTTCTGAGTGAATAATTATATTCTATTGTCTGAGATCTTTCTAATGACTGCTCCCTTGCTCATTTCCGAGTCTTGAGAAAACAATTATGGTTATCTGAAAATTATCTTTTCTGTGAAGTCGATCCTTGCTCAAGTGATCTTCTCCTGGAGTTGAATTAGCTCTCAGAATCTTGTTGAATCCTCTCTTTAGGATTACATTCTTCTTTAATTTCCCTCAATTGCAGGTCCGTATAATTTAGAAATCTGCGGGCTCTTTCTATAAGCCCTTTTCTTTCTTCAAAATCATTTTCAGGAACTAGCCCCATTTATTTTGGCCCAAAAATCATGTGACCGTGGGCTAGAACTAGGTGCTTACTTATATGGTTCTTATCCAGAGCCGCGGGACTCCAGGGCTCCAGAACTTTGGACTTCAAATTTTTCTCCTTCAACATACTTCATTTCCTTCGAATGCCAAATTTCTGAACTCTTTCATGATACTTATTCAGAGCTTCAAGGCTTCAGTGCTTTGGAGATTCAGAGGTCATTACAACTTCACACCCTAATTCTCCTTAATGCAGAATATCCAAACCTCCAAGGTTTCATTAGTAACTACGCACCAGGGGTGGTAAGTGGAAAAATATGAATATGACACTTGGCCCAATCGACGAGTGACATGTGTCGAGTTCCAATTGGCACAATAGGTCTGTGGAAAGTATTAATCAGGTTGACACGTGGAAAGCATAAGGTGGGTTGAATTCACCCTAGGTGACATTATCATGTCACGTCACTCCGACGCTTCAGGACTCTGTAACTCTGGGATTCAGAGGAGTTCACAACAGAACACTTCAAAACACCCATATGTCGAATTGGCGAACTCTCAAAGAAGCTCTCCAATGCTTCACTACTTCGGTGATGCAAAGCTTCAGAACTTCGGGACTCCGTATCTCTAGGACTTCGGAACTTCGGGAGTCCATTTCTCCAACGCTTCAGAACTTCACGCTTTAGGGAACTTCCAAACATAACACCACAAAATTCACGAATGCTAAACCTCTGGAATCCCGAACATGCACTCTTTAGAGCTTCGAGACTTAGGGATTTAGAAGAATTCTCCACACCACTCTACAAATATCCCGAACTCTGAATTTATGAACTTGCTAATTTGCGGACATGTGTCCCAAAACACCAATGATTCATATTGGCTCCGGACTTCGGGACTTCAGGGAAAACTCCTCCAAGTGACATAAGGACTAGAAACTCCCGAAGTGTCGAACCACCGAACCGTGAGATCTACGGCTCGGATTTTGTTCTACCACTAATCCAATGGTCAGGTACTCCTCCTAGTGATCTATGACGTATATTCACACCGGGACTTCGGAGCTTCAGGGATTTTACCTTCTTTTCTTCAAAGATTTAAAAACTGTTGAAGCAGTGAAGTCTGAAAGACTTGAGGGTTTAACCGTCGTGCTCCTTCTCCATATCCGATGGTTGTGAAGTAATCAGTCCTCTCCCGAGCAGATATCGACTGTTCTTCTTCTCACAAAGAGATATTTCTCTTCTCTAAGCTTGGAACTTACAAAAGTCTCCTGCACACTCCTTGTGCTTTAAATTCAACCAATCCCAGGTCAGAATTTTCTTTGAACATATATTAAATTACAAAAATCTTACCACTTAGCCAATTTATTCCAATTATTCCGAGAATTTGACAACAAAAATTGGGGATTTTTCCCAATTCCATGCAAGTGACTCTAATAAACTTGCTCGACCCATCCAGACTTAGTGTTGGAAACTGGAGCTCTAGGCCCAGACTCGTACAATTTATGTATCCCCAACCACTCAGGTCGGGCTATGCTACTCCATAAAATGATCTGATATCAATTTGTAACATCCCCATCCACCCAAAGTTGGGCCATGCTGCTCCATAAGAAACACATTGATACCATATTATAACATCCCCAACCTTAGACTACTATGCTATGCCACACAGAAGCTCTTATGGAACTATATACCAAAATAAACATACAAATATTCTACAAATGCACAGAGTCATGCAAAAATAATAGTAAAATATACATGCATCATACACAGGAAAAACTCATAAACATAAACACATGTAAATTAACACACAATTGATACTTATCTTTGATACAAGACCACCAACTGTGTGCACTTCCCGAACCTCGGTGATAGCAGACCACTTTCTTTCGAGGAACTCTCGGTAATGGGGTCTTAGGAGTTGGGACTAAATTCCACTTGGGTAAACAGATTCCTAATCGGTGAGGTTACCTGATCAATAAGAAGGATTTCATTCTGAGGTGCCAACTCAAACTAACAACCTGCAACCTCTCATTCCCCATGCTGTCCCACCCTAGGAGTGTGCCCCTTATCTTCTCAAAGGTCCTTAGAATACCTCACTTCCCTTACAGGGCTTCAACAGCGGGCCAGACAAGAACTCTTAGAGCTCTGTAGTTTGCGGTTGGGTTCCCTCATAAAATAAATTCCTCAACAATTTTATTATCTGAAGAGAGTTACTCTGGGCTTTGACGAGCCCTCCTCCTCAATGTCCTATGGGCCTAATGACCCACCTCTTCAATCCATCTCTTAAGTCAACCAAGTGCAGTGCAGTGATGGAGACGGTGATGGCGAGAGAAGCAATGTTGGTGAATGCTTGATAATGGAAGCAACACCATTAAGGTAGGGAACAATATTTGGCAAGGGTATGGAACAATAATCGCTCGGGTCAGTACAGGGTGTTGTTCCTAACATGAAGTACATGTTTCTTCTCAAGGAATGCATGTAGCATGGAGGTGTCAAAACATGGGAATGTGGTTGCTGAATGAATCATGAAAGGAATCATAGAGTGGATCATTGAGGCTGGATGGAATCCCCCCTCCCAGCCGCACTAAGGCCACACTCTTTATATTCACGTCCCAAATAGGGCACTTGGAAGGATGAGATCCACTTTGGCCCACTTTTCCCCAAAACTTAGGATAAGTGCATATCCTCTCCTTAGTCTTTAGGAATATACATTATAATACTCCCTAGGGAATAAGCCCTCTAGCTTAGCTCATATTCCTAGACACTTATCCCCTTTTCCTTTCCCTGACTAGTGGGTTTAGTCCCCCATACTCTTTATGCGTGGTCGGTCTACAAGAAAAAATGTATTTTATTAATGATATGAGTGTTTATATAAAAAAAAAAAACATTAAATTTCTAGAATTTTGTTATATGTTATAACAATATCACATAATCCCATAGCTTATAACTTCTTGTTTCACCATCCTATGAAACATGTTACATTTACAGGCGGGGCTTGATCTTGGGGTCTTACAACAAGGGACCTAACATGGGATCGTGCTTGGCATGCTCTTAGTCACCAATGGGACCCTCGACCCACCCCATGGAACTCACCCATGTCAAATTAGTTGACATGAGTGACTAAATAAATTCCACCCATAATTTTTCAAAATATAAAGGAACCTCCTTTTATTAAGGAGGTTTATCAAAACCATACCACCTATCCATCTAGTTTTAACTAATCCGTGGGTGGATACACAGTCAATACAAATGCATTTTTTTGGTCAAAGGTATTTCTTGTCCATTCAGGATCCCTAAAATAGACAATAGTTGTTGTTTGGAAATATTCAAGTCTTTGATTTGGTTTCTATCCAATTCAAAAAAAATAGGCTCACTGGCCTTTAGCATCTAGGCCCTCCTGCCTAATAATCACATAAGCCTTATGTCCTATATAAACCTGACACACCAGCCTATGAAACATATTTACATTTACAACTGGGGCTTGATCTTGGGGTCTTACAACAAGGACCTAACATGGGATCGTGCTTGGCATGCTCTTAGTCCTGTGCGGACCCTCGACCCACCCCATGGAACTCACCCATGTCAAATTAGTTGACATGGTGACCCAAAATAAATTCCACCCATAATTTTTTCAAAAAATATAAGGGAACCTCCTTTTTATTGCAGGGAGGTTTATCAAAAACCATATACCACCTATCCATCTAGTTTTAACTAATCCGTGGGTGGATACACCAATCAATACAAATGCATTTTTTGTTCAAAGGTATTTCTTGTCCATTCCGAGGATCCCTAAAAATAGACAATAGTTGTTGTTTTGAAATATTCAAGTCTTTGATTTGGTTTCTATCCAATTCAATGCTATAGTACTCAAACATTATTTCCCTATACTCAAAAATATAACTCAATTCCCCTTGGGCACTTGCAATGTACCTCACAATGATGTCCAAACAAGTATCCAAGGACACTCTACTTGGTTCTCTGGTGCCCCTTAATAGATATACAAGTGTTATTAATGTATCCAACCCCTCATCAATTTCAGTGTTTAGATTGGGTGGTTGTGGTGGGTTGGGGTTTTGCTCTCCTTGGTCTGCTCGTGGGTGGTCTACATTGTCACCGAGTTCCATTTTGTAATACATGATGCAATTTAATAAGGATATTTAATAAGTGGACTTATGATTGAGGTATTACAAACAACAATGTTATTTTATCCCAACAAAACCATTAACATAATTTTGTGTAAAACAAAGAAAAACTATGTGCTATCTTTACAATGAACTTGAAAAAAACCTATACAAGATTGGTGAATTGTTGAGAGATTTACATTCAAGTATTAATTATGTGTAGTGAACCTTGCTAATAAGTTTTGAATTCCATTAGGATTTATATACATAACCTATGACTAATTTTATTTTTTATTTTTGCAAAACCAAGAAAGGAAATGACAAAAAATCAACCATACCTTTCTTGTGATGGACACGGTGGCAAGATCTTGGGCTTTGCTCCTTCTTTACTTTTCCTTTTTGCTTCATGAAGGAAGGAAATTTGCAAGACGCGATGTGCAAATGAGCACAAAATGCGTCCGCGGTCCTTTAAAAATGGGCACAACATGAATGCATGCACATTCTTGCCGACGAACCTACGTGGCAAGCTTGTTGGAGGTTCGGGCCTTGAAAAACCTATAGGATTAGGAACGCATGCGCGTTACCTGCTGACCCCCTTACCACCTTTTTGGCCACCAACTTCGTGCACTCACCCATTGATAACGAAGAAAAAATAAATGATTTTGAAGTAAGACCTAGAATTATTTATGATTGGTTAAAAACTCATTTTTATTATACATAAGGAAATAGGTTAATGACCAAAAACAATAAGACATCTAGGAGGAGTGAAAGTCTCTCTCCTTATGAACCAACAATAAATTATTAACCTAGTTTTCTTTAAATGATAGTAATAAATCAACCTACATTGATAAATAATAACAATGAATCATTATGCTTACTACTAATTAATATTTAAATTATGATAACTTTTTTAAATATAATTTCTATACTTATCCATATAAATTCAATTGAATAGAATATAAGACACGTACATATAAAAAATTAACCTTAAATGTATTAGTTCCATTATCCATAAGTAGATTTATCAAGGTAATTTGTTTGTTTCTTTATTTCACCGAATCAAGAAAGTGGAACCTTCTTGGAACCTATAACCAACAACAAGCATAATAAACTCACCTCTTGCTCTAGATCAATTGAGCTAATCCTTAGGACTAAGATAATTTGATTTTATAAATAATATTATTTTTGATATTTTAAACTTTAAAAAACTAAATATAATTATAAAAACTAAGTATAATTATAATGTAAATAAAGTGCAATGTAATATTATACACAACTGACTATAAATGTAAATGAATTTCTTGATGTATTATCATACGCTTTTATGCGTCTCGGTTAGTGAATTGTTATGGACCGTGTCAACATGACTACATTGATTGGTTGGTCCTCCTTCATTCCTCTGTAAGGGAAGTTGAGTGTTTGAGTGCTTTGATCTTGGTCGATTGGTTGCAACAATCGATCGACAAATTCATTAACAATCGATCGAAAATTATCTATATAGATAATTTCTCTCTCTTTCCAAAAAGTGTAGAAGTTTTGAAACTTCCAACGTTATAAATAATAATAAGCTCCAATATATAAATGTAAATTTTGAAATTTAAAATGTTTTTTTAAAGATTATACTCTTTGTTTTTATGGTTTAGTTGTTCAATTTTCCATGTTAATTATTATCTTTTGTTATGATAATTATTTAACAAATGCTTTAGGTTGAAGTCCAGAGGTTGCAAGTTAAAAAAAACAATGAGTTGGTTGAATATGGAACTGCATTACATTTACACATCTACACATGTATAAGCATGCAATGTGCTAACCATTTTTTATTGATAAGTGTTGTACATAATTTCTTTTCATGGTATATTATATTAGGTTTTATAATTGTATATTTTTTTCAATGAGCAACAATAAAACTTGAAGTTGTTACAATAATTTACTCAATATAATCACAACATGTTATTAACAAGAATATAATTTGAGTAGGGAAGATAACACTCCATTCCGCAACCACATGAACTAGATCCAATTGACATCTATAATTGTATACCTATACAAGTATATGTTGCATTTTTCATTTCATGAATAAACTTATGATGATACATATATTCATAACTTTATTGAAAAAATATTTTCTTTTCAAGATTGAGTGGGTGCACTCAATGCTAGTTTAAGAGCAATATGGATAAGTAGGTAGTATTACAATGTGTATGACCACCTCACTCTATTCCAACACATGACATGTTTGAGAACAGTGGTTGTTCGACCTCAACATAGTGTATACAATTGACTAAGTGATCCATAAAATCTCTTGGAAATGAGAAATAGTTGGAAATGAGAAATAGGAATGCGAATAACAATGTCTTGGGAATGAGAAATAGGAATGCGAATAACAATGTATAGGTACATATATTCATAACTTTATTAAAAGGATATTTGCTTTTTGAAATTGAGTAAGTGCACTTAGTGCTAGTTTAAGAGCATGGAATAAGAGAGTTTAAGAGCCTGGAATAAGAGGAATGCATAGTTACATATATTCATAACTTTATTGAGTAAGTGCACTTAGTGCTAGTTTAAGAGCATGGAATAAGAGAGTTTAAGAGCCTGGAATAAGAGGAATGCATAGTTACATATATTCATAACTTTATTAAAAGGATATTTGCTTTTTGAAATTAAGTGCACTCAGTGTTTAAGAACATGGAATAAGGGGAATGTATAGTTACATATATTCATAACTTTATTAAAAGGATATTTGTTTTTTGAAATTGAGTAAGTGCATTCAATTATAGTTTAAGAGCATGGAATAAGAGGACTGTATAGTTACATATATTCATAACTTTATTAAAAAGAAAGATATTTGCTTTTTGAAATTGAGTAAGTGCACTCAATGATAGTTTAAAAGCATGGAATAAGAGGTATGGATAAGTGGAGAGTATTAAGAACATGGAATAAGAAATATGGATAACTGGGGAGTACTACAATGTGTATGTGTATGACCACCTCGCTCTATGTGTATGTGTTCGATCTCAACATAGTGCATACAATTGACTATTGGAAATGGAAAATAGGAATGTGAATAACAATGTATAGGTCCATCTCTTATTTCATCTAACTCATTGGAACAATGAGTGCCATAAACATTACAAGTGTGGATATCATAGGAGTATTGCATTAAAAAAACATGTTAGTTAGTGATAGAAATGACTAACTATTGTTTGACCTCACAAAAGTGCATCCAATTAACTAATGTTATGTGTAACCGCTGGAGCGAAAGCATATGTTTTTGGCCTATACTTTAATGGAAGGGTGTTACTTGTGTTAAGTAGGCATGGACACGTACTTACTTGCATCAATACCAATGGTGGTTCAGACATCGAGGGTGAATCCATGAGGATACCATAGGAAAAGTAGGGTTTGTTGTCCAACATAAACATTTTGATTATGATTATTTCCTAGTTTTTAATCTTAAACTAAATATACTTCTTAGTAGAGAATGTGGATTTAGTATGTGGCGTTGAAAATATGTTCAAAGATATTTAATATCGGTTTCATAAAGTTAAAGAATTTTAAAAACAGTAGTATGTAGTAAAGATGGTTGAAGGTCAAGAGAAGACATGGAAGACGTAGTAGCTAGTTGTGCTTGAATCTTACCCACCCTCTCCCTCTTCATGTTACTCGACAACTCGTACAACAACTTTCAAATTCACAATTGGTGAAGCCGTGTGAATAATTTGATAATTGACGAATGCAAGCACAAGAAGGTTACAAGGGGTAATCAAACCAAATCAATAATCTTATGATTGCTTACAAGGTTGCTGCTCACCAAGAGTTTGCAACTAGGGAGCTAGGGATTTAGGTATATCTCATTGTATCTAGTACACTCTTTTGGCAGACAAGATCAAGCGTTGGAGTAGAAAAATCTCTAGAAACATAGTTGCATCTTTTAGTAGACCAGATCAAGCATTGGAGCAGAGAACAAGAACTCTACAAGTCTAGCAGTTCAAATAATGGGAGTGAGATAAGAGCAATGCGCCATTCATTCTTGGCTCAACTCCAATCCATTCCAAAGTCAAAGAGCATTGAGAGGGAGTAGAAAATGACTATGAAGAAGGAGATACAACAAAGTATTTGCGATCACAATTTATTTATGGCCTTCACCACCATCGTCATGCATACTAAAGTTCAGCTAACGATGAAAACCATCGTCTTGGATGCCACATGTTGAGGTGAAGGTTTAATATTTTTATGCTAGTGCCACAAATGTAGTGAGTTGTCATGTGTTTTAGAATTAGAGCCAATATTTAATGTTTGGTTTATTATGATTGTAGGTAGTGTGAGAGTGAGGTAGTACGATTGTAGGTAGTGTAGTGTAGAGGGTAGGTTGTCATGTATGTATGTTTGTCAACATAATACATACTTTAAAAAAAAACAAAAAAACATAGGATATCTATGGAAAATAAGTTAAATTCGAGACTCTATCAGTTACTATAGTACCTTTTGTGGATGGTACTAAATATGGTGTACAATGATTTCAATGTTAATTAAACCAAGAAATAGAAGCATCGATGGTAGATGGAACTCTATAATTAATGTAGGTAGGTAGTACAGTCTCCTTTCTCAAGTTGGTTCATTTATGAGGAGTTTGGATAGAGTTCAATTTGAATCATTTGGTGCGTTGAATCCTGATTTGAAGATGTAATAGAGTTATTAGAATGTTTAAAGAAGTGGGTCACATATTAGTGATTCCATTGATCCTCTTTACTTTTCCATTAGGGAATTTGATAAGATTTTGTCACTATCAACTATGTTAAAAGGAGAGTCATCATTAAGTTATACCATCTCACCATTATATTTCTCATACATTGAAACTTAGTGCCAATGTGAAGTCATATGGAATGAAACTCCAAAGTCTATCAGTCATGCACTTTGGCCTACATAGGTTGCCAAAGCTGCAACAAAGGCATCTCCACCATCCTCGTGAGAATAATTTTCAGACTCATTCTTTTCCTTCTTATTCTTCTTCTTCTCTTCCTTGTAGTCCCTTCTAAAACTCTTGACCTTGCCTCAATTCCAACATCTTGCCTTAGACTGTCCAGGAGACTTGTGGCTCCCACGAGATTTGGATATACCTTTTTCTCTCTTCTTTCCTTTCTCCTTCAATCTTCCATGAACAACCAATGCCTCATTGGTGGATTTTGAAGCTTTTCGCCTCACCTCCTCTGAGAGTAAAGAAACCACGACCTCATCAACCACCAATTCCTTCATAGTGCTTCCAATGGACACTACTAGGTTATCCCATGCATATGGAAAATAACACAAAAGGGTCATACAATGGTCCTCCTCATCCATATTCACTCCAATTGATATCAATTGGGCCACAATGGTATTAAATGCATTCAAGTGCTTGACTACAGAATCACCATCACCCATTCTCAAGGAAAACAACTTTTTCCACATAAAATTTTTATTAACCATGGATTTAGTCTAATACAAGCCCCCCAACTTCTTTTAGAGAGTTGATGTGGTTTTTTCTTCAAAAACTTTCATTAATACCAAATCGACCAAACATAGCCTATTAAGGCTTTTTCCTTTCTCTCCCATACCACCCACTCTTCATCTATCATACCAATGGGTTTGGTTCCTGATACTGCAACCCATAGATATCGTTCTATGAGAAAATCCTCCATCTTGACCTTCCATAACTCAAAGTTAGTGCCATTAAACTTCTCCATTTCTAATCTAGGGGTACTTTCCATTTCCTTGAAACGATATTTTTTTTTGCGTAAACTCCCACTTAAACAATGATTAGATAAAAAAAGCCTTGTCCCTAACACCTTTGAACCGAGGTGATCAAGATGTGATACCAAATGAAAGGAAGCACATGCTTAGAATATGCTTCCTACACCAATATATGAGAGAAGAATGCACATAAACTAAAAAAAAACAATTGCAACAAAGAAATAAACAACAAACATAGACAACAAGATTTCCTGGGGAAAACTCTTCTGAGAAAAAAACCCCACACTCTAAAGCACATTCAATGTATCAATCAACAACTGAATGGTTGCAATACTTAGTCTCTGCGCTCTCAACAAGAGTGTTTGAAGTAGTAGCATAATTATGGATAAATTTATGCACCATAAGGGTAAGATAAGACTCACGCTCTATGCTTTCCTCCAACCCTAACACTCAATAAATAGGCATAGTAAAACCATCCTCCATTTATGGTTTACCATTTTTTCATACTAGAAACCATCAACAGGTTATTCCCTACCATTGCTTTGCAAGTATTCTTTGCTCTACTACAACACTTCAAGTATTCTTTTCTCTACTCTAGCACTGCAAGTATTCTCTACTCAACTACAACACTAGAAGTATTCTCTACTCACCTACAACACTGTAAATATTCTTTGCTTTACTACAACAATGCAAGGTGTATGACACACATGTACCAACAAAAACACTGTAGGTCTCTCTACAATATTTACCATATAAAAAAAATTGTTATAGTGATTTCATAGTCTCTCTTTATTTTTTATATATATAGGTAGACTAGATTAAGCATTGTAGAGTCAATTGGGTCTAACCCGGGTGGTTGGGAGGATTGGTTGTTAACCTCCCCACCCAGGTTCAATTCCTATAAATGACATGTTGATGACTCTTAATGGTGTATGGTTGTTCTGGATTAATTCCCTGATGAAATGTTTGGTCTCCCTAGGTTCAATGGTGTCTGGACTAGAGAACATAAGGTATACAAGTCAAGTGGTTCRGATAATGGAAGTGATTGAAATGGGAGTAACRTGCCATGAATGAGAACACAAGATGTACAARTCAAGTGGTTCGTATAATGAAAGTTATTGAAATGGGAGTAACKTTCCATTCATTCATGGCTCAAATTCTATCTATTCTAGAGCCGGAGTCAAAGGGTACTAGGAGGGAGTAGAAACATACTCTTTTGAAAGAGCTACAACAAAGTCTTTGTGAACAAAATTTATTTGTGGCATTCAATGCCATTGCCATGCATACCAAATCCTGGTTAATGACAACAACCACCATCTTGGATGCCACATATCAAGGCGTAGTTCCACAGATGCAACGAGCTATCCTACACACAATTAGAGCCACACTATAATGTTTCATTTATTATAATTATAGGTAGTGTGAGAGGGTAGGCTGTTAGATGTAGAAAACGTAAAAAATCAATAAATTGAACCACTCAAAAATTAATAATTTTAAATGATTAAAATACACTAACAAATATGGAAAGAAAATATGATTTTAATTTAGGGATAAACCCCCTTTAGAAGGGATCTTCAGTTTCTGAACTCCTTTCGATCTTAGAGTGTATCGCTGTGTGGGATGAGGAGAGGAGTTTTCCGCAAGTGAGGAGGGGGGGAC
>SNQJ01S0022102.1:25295-38112 GCA_010110895.2 Picea sitchensis | reverse complement strand
TCAGAAATGTGAATGTGTGATGTGAATGGACCTTGTGAAAAAGGTCGATGAATGTAAATAATATTATGAATATATATATAGTAGGGCTGCTGAGAGGGGATGTGCTGAAAAAGAGACCATGATGGCTGCAGAAAGGCGGTGGAAGGCACCTGGAAAGGTGGCATTAACTTCCACCAAGAATCAATACCGTATATGGACTTCACTGGCCCGGAGAACCAAAAGCGGCTCGTTGGCTCCGAATTAAATGTCTCGCAGGCTGGTAGGTAGATGGCTCCTCAGGAATTAATTAGGGATGGGGAGGAGAACTGCCCATCCGTAGAGCCATCAGGCCTAACCAGCGCGAGGGAACTCGCGCCACACACAACCTCACAAGAGGATAAGGTGTGGGGGAGAAGCGATTGGGGGAGAGACGCGAGGGGAGGAAGAGAACTCTAGCAATATGCAGAGTGAGTGATAGTAGAGAGGAAGGAGAGTAACCTTCGCTCCTGGTCACTGGAAAATAGAGACACAGTCTCACAACATCGTGGTCTCAGCTCGAGGGTGGCTAGTGGTAAATCCGCTGGGAGTCACTGAGCCTACGGTTGGGTGGAAACGAGCACCCCTCTCATAGTACCCTGGGTAAAAACCCTCTCATAGTTGCATAGTACCCTAGGTAAAAACCACCCCACAAAGATACCCTCCTTGAAAAGCCTGTCAAGAACTGGGAAAGAGAACGTGAAGGCGTAAGGCCTTAGTAACCCTGCACGAGGAGGAACGATCCTCTTGAAAACCTGAGATGGCAGCATAAGTATGACGTATCGAATCAACGGACGAGGTCCCTTCGGGAGATCTGTGGTCACTCACGACCTTCATATCGGAAGAAGAAGCTGGAAGGTTAAGTACCTTAACCCTAAATAGGTGTTGATCGACGGACGAGATTTCGTCGAGAAATCTACAGTCACACCCGACCGTTAGATTGGTAGGAGAAAGTAGGGTGTTAAACACCTTACCACTTGTTTTCTTTGTGTCTTCGTGGGTAGCGAAGATATCGGGATCGTAGATCCCCAAGGTCCATGAGAACATTTGGACCGTTGATTTTTCCATGACTAGGAAGTCGTGGGAGAATGCACAAGTTAGGAACCTGTCTGAGCTGTCAGATCTCGGCTGAAAAACCCGACAGCCGTTGGATCTATCAGGAGACACCCGAGGGTTAAACCCCTAGTGAATAAGGGCGAAAGCCCCGAAATATTCGTGGACCATCCGATTTAAGGAGGCCATGTGTCGTGAGATTTCCCATTTTGGGAAATCAGGAATCGCGAACTCGGGAGTCCTGGTGACAAGGGATCGGGACTTTCCATGGTGGAAACCCTGGAGAAGTCGTGGACCATCCAATTTAAGGAGGCCACGTGTCGTGAGATTACCCATTTCGGGAAATCAGGAATCGCGAACTCGGGAGTCCTGGTTACGAGAGTTCGGGACTTTCCATGGTGAAAATCCTGAAATAGATTTGGGTCGTCTGATTTGAGAAGGCCACGTGTCATGAGATTACCCATTTCAAGAAATTGGGAATCGTGGGATCGGGAGTCCTGGTGACGAGAGATCGGAACTTTCCATTGTGGAAACCCCAGAATAGATCTGGACTGTCCGATTTAAGGAGGCGACGTGTCGAGAGATTACCCATTTCGGGAAATCGAGGATCGGGTATTCGGGAGTTCCGTTGACAAGAACTCGGGCTCTTGCCTTGATAAATCCTAACCCATAATGTCGAGACGTTAGCATGTGGCTAAGTCCAAATGAACAGACGAGATTCCTTTGGGGAATCTCAGGGTCTATAATGACCGTTAGATGTGGAGAAGAGACGTCAACTTTAAGTCGGGGCGCGAATGCGCCTTAGGGTAAGTGACAAGCAGATCTGGACGACTGGAATCCACCCGCCTAGATCTACGGCTGAGGTTTCATTCTAGAGCCCCCTTGCTATTCTGCCTTTAACGGTGGAGGGGGGGGTCCGGAATCGGACGTGCAATTCTCGAACGGTTGAGATTTATTCACATTGATCAACAATGCTCAGGTGAATTCTGGACCCCCCTTGCCATTCTACCTATAATGGGGGTGGGGGGGGGGGTCCGGAATAGTTTGGTGTGAGAAGTGGGGCCCCCTCCTATCCTGTCGACTACCATGTCACATTTCCCTCTCTACCACCTGTACTCCACTGAACTGTGTGATGGGGCCTTTTCTCATTGGCTGTTCTCTAGCCCTGTTGGGATTCGTCCCTATTGGTCGGTCGCTAGCCTTGTCGGGGTTCAGCGGTTGCAGAGTCGAACAATTCGTCACTCCTGTAGCGCCGAGGCATGAAATACAAAGAGGCACCGTGATTATTTGACCTATGATCATGACCTGCAATCACATGGGAACAGAGAGAAAGAAAGAGCTAGCTTGCACTAGGCCTCCGTACGTAATTGGGGGCTCTTATTCAACAGAAATCAACGAAAAATTTGATTGAGGTAGTGGGTATGTGACACTAATTCTTCGCCCATTACCTATGTTCCATGCCATCTAAGCCCCAACCAATGGGGAGGTGGCAACAAAATATTTCTAGACAAGCGATCCAACGTTTTTTTTGTTCATAGTTCTGAACCATTCTTCAATATTTTTGCTTGGGAAGTGTTTTGTACTAATTACCCTCGTCCATAATGAATTACCTTGGGTAAGGCACCAAAGGTTCCTGCCTGCTATTGCTTGTGCAAAGGAATGAATTTCTTTCAGTCCCCATCCCCCCAACTCTTTTGGAAAACCAATTTTATTCCTTTGTACTAGGGGCATGCTAACCGGGAAGTGTTGTCCAACCCAGAGGTACTGGAAACACATTCTTATAAACTTTTGTAGTACTGCTTTAGGAATTTCCATGATAGAATTATAGTACACCAAGATACTATCTAGAACGACCTTTAAAAGTATTAGTCTTCCTCCTCTAGAAAGAGTACGGTTGACCCACATCATTATTTTTCCCTCGATCTTCTTCAATAGCCAATTCCAATCTCCTTTTCGATAAAAATCTAGTTTCAGATGGAAGCTTAGTTATTTTATACCCTCCTTGATGGATAGTCAGTTGGCTAGGAGCAGATTTGAAATATAAGCCTGGTCGGATTTAGAGACATTGTTCAAGATTAAGTTCGATTTCTCCATGTTGATCTACATGCCAGTCGCTCTGTAGTAGCTATCAAGGATATGTTTGAGGGAGAAAGCTTCAGATTGTGTACTGAGAATACTGCAAAAATGTCGTCGAAAAATAATAGATGGGAGATAGTCTCTGAGCTAGTGATCTTGATACCCTTGAGAGGGCATTGTTTCTTGGCCTCCTTAATTAATTTGTTGAGTGCCTCTGCTACAATTAGGAAGAGGAAGGGGGATGGTGGGCAACCCTGTCAAACTCCTCTAGACACCTTGAAGAAACGGGACGGATATCCATTGATCAACACAGTATAAAAGGCACTTTTGAGACACCCCATGACCCAATTGACCATTTTTCAGTCCAACCCCATCTGTAAGAGTGTGATCCAGAGGAAATTTTAGTCCACCCTGTCATAGGCCTTCTATAAGTCTAACTTGAGGATGACTGATTGGATATTTTTCGTTTTTACAAAGTGTAGTGTTTCTTGTGCCAAAGTTTCCGCCTCATGGATCTGATGATCGTGTATGAAACCAAACTATTCTTCACTAATGAATTCACTCATCAAAGGTATGATACATATGGAAATGATTTTAGAGATCAAATTGTAAGACACATTGGCACAAGAAATGGGTCAGAAGTCCCCAAAGGATACTGCATTTTTTTTTGGTATAAGACAAATGAAATTGGAGTTTAGGGCCCCATGAATTTTTCCTACTCTTTGGGACTCAAACCATCAACAATAAATCCTTCTTGATGAGTTAGTAAATTTTTTTATAGAATTCCACCAGGAATCCATCCGGACCTGGGCTCTTTCCTCTTTGCATAGAACACAAGGTTGTTTTGATCTCCTCCCCTAATACTTCCTTAGCTAAAGTCTTGTTCATTTCTTCTGTAAAGACATGGGGAAATTTTTGGACCACAAAGAGGATATCTTGTTGGGGCATCCTTCTGGTGCCTTGAAAGTATTTTCAAAGTATGTGGCCCCTGATTCCGTTTTTTGTGAGAAAGTGGAAGCCATATTACCGTCATCGTCTTTAATGTCCCAGATTATGTTGTAATTATTTCAGTGGTTTGCAAAGGTGTGGAATTATTTTGTATTATTGTCACCAGCCTCCAACCAAAGGGCATGGTTATTCATACACAACATTTGTTCCTCTTTCTTGAGCCAATCTCCTATTATTTCTTCAATGTGTTTCAAATCCACCAATTAACTAGGGCTGAGTGTCCCCCTTTCCATATTATTATGAAGAGTCGACAATTTGGTTTCTATCTCACTTAAGTCTTCTAATTTGTTATCCTTATAGACTGGTAGCCACTTCTTGATAGCCCATTTTATACGATTCAAATTATCTTCAAATTGTTTCATCAACGGAGTCAAGCTGTCGGGAGTGAGATGGCGCTAGTTGTTTTTCACCAAATCGTCAAAGTCTTCTTCTCCAAACTAGGCATGGAATATTTTCAGTGGGGATGGAGGGAAAAAAGATTCTAAATCCCATTGGAGCATAATTAGGCAGTGGTATGATAATCCCCCTTCTGAAACTCAAGATTTCGATTGGAAATTCATATTGAAAAAGGATTCTAAAACCAAAAATATGTCCAGTCTTTTTGCCACATAGACAGATTCCATTCTGCGATTGTGCCAGGTGGGAGAAAGTTTATTGGGTTCTAATTCGACCAAATGGTGCTTCTCTAGAAAATTCGAGAAGAAATGTTTCAATCTATCCTCTCTCTAAATAGGACCCCAAACTTCATGTGATGAGAGGGTAAAGTTCATGTCCCTTTCGACAATGGTGAAAGGGTCCTCAAACATCTTCTCATCTGACAAAGCTTCCCAATAGGAATCTCTATCTTCATAGGGTCCATAAATATTTAGGATAGAGACGGTAAGGTTGCTATCCTTTTGTCTCAGAGTAACCTGAATCATCGATTTTTCATTATGGGTGGATGAAGCTCTAAAGTCAGGGCTCCAACCCAAAATAATTCCTCCTGACATCCCATCTGCATCTAGAGTACTAAATGACCAATTCTCTAGGAAAATGTCCAGGGTCTCTCTAGCCTTAGAAGCCATGCACATTGTTTCTTGTAGCATTATGATATCCACATTATGACTCTGGATGAGTCGCTTGAGGGATAATATTTTGTGAGGGCCCCCAATCTCTCTACAATTGAATGACATAATGATCATTTTGTGGTGGGGGAAAGGGATATCCCCGCTGTAAGGGCCCTTGAAATGGTGGATTGAGTGCCTTTTTGAACCTCTTCTACAACCTTCTCTTTTTATTTATGGAGGAAGGATTTTCTTCCAACCCACAATACTACGGGGGGATCTAGGGTTAGACCCCCTTTAGAAGAGATCTTCAGTTTATGAACTCATTTTGATCTTATAGAATAACATTGTGTGGAATGAGGAGAGTTGTCTACAAGTGAGGAGGGGGGGACACTGTTTGGGTGGGTACGATCCTCCCTTTTCTCAAGGTTATTGATTTTTTCAGTGGGGGGAGGGGGGGACTATGGAAGAGGGGGGATAGTAGGTAGGTGATGGGGGGGAGCATGGAGGAGAGGGGGAATCTTAGGGGCTTGCAATAGAGATAATAAATTGAGGGGGAGGAGGTGGAGGAGGGGAAAATGTTGAATCTTGTGGTAGTGTGGGGGTTTTGGAGGAAGGGGGGGAGGGGGAGGATTTGGGGAAGGGGAGGAGTTCTCAATTGCAGTAACTTCCAAATTATAAGTTAAAGGATAATAAATGACAATACCTTGATAAGTTATTTGAACCAAATCACCGAGAGCCTGGCTGGTGGGAATCACCTTGTCATGGATTATATTTATCTTCTCCTAGCGGTCGTCCACTTCCACTACCTCAACCCACTTTATGAGTTCCATCATGCAATCTTTTTTCCAAAACATTTTAGGTCTTGAAAATTCTGGTAAAGGGTGAGTGTATTGGGAACAAATGTGGCCAATCTCATGGCACCTGTGACAACGGAAAGGAAAACACCAATAGTCAATTGTTTGATTCTAGGTTCTTTCTGCATAGACAATGTCAATGGACCCGATCATTCCTTGTCGAGTACCCACTTCAATCTGAATCCAGGCCCATCTGCGGTCTTTTTTGGTGGCCCAGTTGGGTTCCAAACCAACAAATGTTCCCATTTTATTGCCAATTTTCTTGAGGGCCTCCAAAGACCAGAAAGCCAACGAAAGGTTGGGTAGAATGGCCCAGACTCATAGGATAATATTAGGCTCCTTCATGGGGTTGAAGTCGATAGACCAGGGTTTTATTGTGAGTCCATAAGGCCCCCATGACCAATATTTTGACAAGATACTCCTACAGTGAGCCTCCGAATGAAAAATATACGCAGTCAAAATCTGGTACATAACCGATTAGGGGGAGCCACTAAGATTCCAACCAGGTGTGTAGTGCCTTATCCCCTAGGTTTTTTCCTATGAAGCGACCCACCAGTGTTCGACTAACATAATGCAAAATCTTTGATGCTGGTATTTCTTTTCCAAATAACATTTGAACCAAGACATTTTTCTCCCTTACGTACTTCGATACTCGTCTTCTAGACTTCTATGGAGGGGGATCCACAAACTTATTTTTTCCTCTCATCTTAGCATCATTCCTAAATGAATCCCAACTATGCAAGGGTGGGGGATGAGAGGGAATTTGCAATGCATGGTCTTCGTGTTCAATGGCGGAAGGGGTGGGGGGAAATGCATGTGAGGGGATGTTTGTTTGAATGTGACGACCCACATACTTGCAATCAGATCGAGGTGACTATGGGACACAACCTTCTGCATGTTTGAAATCTATGGAGGATCCGTGCTGAGTGTCAAAAGGTAAGTCTTGTGTTGGACATACTTTCATTGATGTATTGTCATTGATTTCAACAACCGATGACACAAATGAAGCTCATAAGGAAAAACCCAGTGTAGAAACGTGATCAGGATAGAAATCCCCATAGGACAAACTAGGACCGTTGGATATGCAAGCACCAGATCAAGGGCGGGGATTGATTGTAGATCGCGAAGGGAGAATTAAACTACACGCTATTTCCAATTCTGAAATTATTCTAGATCGTCAGATCTCATCGACTCAAAGATCTATGACTATGGTTGATCCACCAACAATCACACAACTTCAAATTGCAGAGTTTGGGAGATGAACTAAACCACGCACAAGTTATGGTTCCTCAATCCACACCGACCGTCGATGGTCACCCGCTAATAGATATACAGTTAGAATCAATTTCACTACCAAGGCCAAAGCCCCAGAGTCACGAACTCCCATCAATTGTCGGATATAGAAAACCCCTCGACCATTGATCTATTCAAAGCACACCAAGGTAACAGTGGTCAACTTCGACGCTAACCACTTCAAGGGAAAAGGGTTGAGAACAAGTAAGATCACCCGAAGGCCGAAGTCCCTAAGTAAATGAGGACTGTCTGATCTGAAGAACACTTCGGGAGATATCAGGACCGTTAGATCATGTTTAGTGGAAGGAAAAAGTAAGCCACAAATGTCTTGAAATAGACGCAAGCCGTATGATCTGAGGAAAAACTTCGGGAGACATCCTGACCATCAGATCGAGGAAAGTAGAAGGATAGGATAAGCAAGGCCAAAGGTCCGAGATCCTGAATATCTGAATTCTCGACAGTCGTTGGATCATGTTGAGCCTTTTCAGGTTAAAGAATGACCATTGGATGAAGTCAAGTTACTCGAGGTTTACACTTTAGGGAATATCACTTCGGGAGAATTGGGAAGTGGAGAAATCAAATTACCCGAAGTCTCGAAGGCCAAAGTATCGAAGTGAACATGAGTCGTTTGATCAGAGGAACACTTCAGGAAGTATCATGGCTGTTATATCAAGGAGAAGAAGATGTGCCACATGAAGAGATCTACATCAGCAAGGACATCTGGCGTAATCAGATTATGACAAGTGTTAATGTATCATCGGTACTTTAGGAATACGTAAGCCACAAATATAAGTGACATGTGGCAACCACTCAATCGGTGCCACGTGAACAAGTGACATCAACAAGTTATGTCACTCCGGGAGTTTTCACTTCGGGAGTTTCACCACCAAAAAACACCCGAAGTCCCAAAGTGGACAGGAGTCGTCAGATCTGAATAACACTTTAGGAGCGCTCTCGACCATTGATCAAGTACAGTGGAAGCATAGCGTAAGTGGAAGTGTCAACCGACAACAAAATATCTCCATCGCTTTATGACTTACTTGATAACTGATCTCTTCAGAGGAAATTGGAGCAATGATTATCCTAACCCTTGAAGCCCCAAACTCCTGAAATAAACATGAAACATCCACTCACCTATAGATTAAGTCATGATCGTTGATTTGTTCGAAACCTCTGGACAAGCCAGGATCGCCGAACTAATAGAAGAATGAATGTTGACTGTCTGATCTTTTTTGGTGGAATCTGATTAAGGAGATTTGAAAGGTTGCAAAGGCCTGACGTCCCGAAGGATGAAGTACTGAAGAAAACGGTCCCAAAACTGGACATATGGGGGCTAAAAGGAAAAGTGCGAAAGAAGAGACAATGCTTAAATTAATAATCCATTGGTTCTCTGCCTGTGGTCACATGTAAATGGGTTGAAGGAAGCGCCTCTGCAGAACTCGATTTCTGCAATATTTTGCAGAGATATAGAATCAAGTTAAAAAAAATTGATCCATACTTGTGATCGATTTATGAAAAGTAGGTCAGATGGTTGTTAAAATGATGTGTGGTTATGAAAAGTTATGTTAATGACTGTGTTACTTAAAACAAGGGTTATGTAATATTAAATGAACATACATGTTGTTTATGAAGAGTTGTGTTGAAAAGTTTAAAGGCTTATAAATATGATGAGATGTGAATTAGAAAGGGTGTCCGTCAATGTCTTATTGAAGATCAAGAACAGAAGGAGACAGAGCAACAATTATGCAATCCATTGTTTAATATAGAAGACCATTATTGGACTGCATATCCTAATTCCAGATTGATGAAATTAAGGGTGGTTGGGAGGTGCAAGGGCAGGTTGGAGCCTGCAGGGGAGTAGTTGCTTCCTTTTCAGTTGCAACTGACTAAATAGGGGGTTGTAACCTCCTACCAATTGGAGCTGGTGAACAAGGGTGTGGATTCATCCTGATTAGTGGGTGTTGATCTAAAGAGGAAGAACATATTCCTTCTATTGTAACTTGTAAAACATAATTTTTCATTTAATATAAAAGTGTTTGTGGTTTTTCCCAATTGGGTTCCAAGATAAAATATTGTGATCAAATTTTGTTTGCATTGACAAAAGTAAAAATATGATCAAATTATTGTGTCACTGATTCACCCCCCCCTCTCAATGACAGGATCTGATCCTTCATCTCGATAATTACACTGCCTGAATTCAGACAGGGAGGGGAAGGCCTTCATACACATGGGAGATGATACATAGTCCACCAAATTGTCTTGCTCCATAATTATATATGGGGGTTAACGCCTCCACATGTGTGGAGGTCCAACGGGAAGGGAAATATGTATGGAGAATGTAGGGGAGGGGACAAAGATAGGTGGTCAGAGAAGTGGGTAGGGCCTTGTGGCTTCTGCACCCATGGTTATGTGTGCATCCAAAAGACTAACCGTGAACCCCCCAGATCTTATCGAGCCAAACCATTCAAGATGNTATATATATATATAGTTGATATTGGAATATTTTACTTTAGGTGGATATTGAAATAATTTGTTGATGATAAAAATTGAACTATTTTTTTAATTGCCACATGTCGAACATCTATCTCATATTTGGATGTAGAAAGAACCTATCAGTGGAATACATACATACATATATATATTTATATATATATATATATAAAGTTGATATTAAAATCTTTTACTTAAGGTGGGCATTAAAATATTTTATTTATGACCCACATTGAAATATGTTTTTGTTATTAATATTTTGTAAATTCCAAGTGTCAACTCCATGTTAATCATGAAAGGAATTACACATATCCCTCATGGTGGGCTCTAGAAAGCACCTTTTGGCACAATAAACTCCATGTTGAGCATGGAAGGAATTACACATATCACTCATAATAGGATGTAGAAAGCACTTTTCAATGCAATAAAGTGAGAAATGGTATCTTGTCAAGTGTGGATATGGACATGAATAATCATATTGAAATTGAAGTGGTAACTTGACATGTGTTGATATGGACAATAAGGATTCAATGCATGCTAATATGAACAAGAAGGACTCGATGCATGCTAATATGAGCAAGAAGACTCATATGACAAGTTCTTTGAAAATTCAAATGGTTTGATCACTCATAATTTGTAGAGAGGCTTGAGATAGTTGTATACATTGTTTCTGTCAATGGAAGTAAACATTTATTTGTCCTAGCTTTTCATATGATTTTTTTTCATGTTGCAACTGATAGGAATAGATGCAATGCAATTGATTTTATACATTGTTATATATGTATATGTATATCTATATCTATATAATGAAAATGTACGAATCAATAGAGATAGTGCAAGCCAAGGTGAACAATGCTCTTAAATATGCAAAAAGATAAAGTATTGGAAATAGATTCAAGTTCTAGAATTGGTGAAGGTTGTTTACCCATCCAATGTAGTTAAAATGAGAGGAATGCATTTTTCTATGGCATTGTTTAAGCTTGTTTCCTGGGGAATTATGCTTCTCAAACTCAAGCAATAGGGAAATGGAAAAATCAAAGGAAGGAGAAACATGAATAACGATTGCTATTGTTTCCAACCACTGCATGTCATTGCATCCACTACCAAGCGATGCATTAGGAGCCCAAAAATTGTTTTCTCTACCAATTTTGGCAGATGACACAGAGATGGAAACAATGTTGTTGTTTCATTAATTTCCCAAGATGAAGAAGAAACTCAAGAACAAGTAGAATACATTGTCAGGAAACCATAGGAAGAAGGCAAAGACACTGAATATGTTGGTCAAATCTTGTGGGTTTGTTGCTACCTCTCTCTCACATTGAGCAACTACTTTCACAAAAATATGAAGGCACCGATTGGAAAAGAACTAATTGTTCACATTGAATGAAGTTTCTCAAAGAATTGTGCACTTGGAGAAATTATTAGAGATAAAGCAGAGACTTGACCCACTTGGGTTCTTCTCAAGTGAGTTGTTTGAATCTTTGTTGGGCACATGGAAATATATGGTGACATAGATATGATCTATAGAATATATAGACAAGTACTTCTATAGCAAATCACCGTGCATTTAGCCCTGCTATTGTTTTTTTGATGGTTTTTTATGCCATTCACGGTGTTGTGCATGTTTCGTTACTTGGTTGAGCAAAACAATGGCACTTGCATGCCTAGTTGGGCCTGCTAGACAAGACAAAAGTTCATGAGTGAGTTAAAAAATCCAAACACATGTAATAAACAAATAAAATATCCTGATATTCCTAAAAGAGAGCTTTATAAGCTGTGAGTTCCTCAGGGGAGCATGCGACACCAATGGTGATTTATTTTATGATTCTCGGTTTGATGGAAATGTCAATTTTGATGGTGAGGGAGATATTGGCCATGTTTCCTTCTTCAAAAGCATTTGGGGTAGGGATAGGGTTGTTGAACCAGTCTATATGCCCTGAAGAAATAAAATCCTTGGTTTTGATTTCACATATGGAGGCTTGGATAGGAGGGTCAAAGGCTTCCTGTGAGAGAAAAAGTGCTCAGTGATGAAGCACATTCCATGGGAAATTGGGGGTAGTGAGTTCCTCCAGGATATCTTCGTCGCAGTGAAAAATGCGAGAATACAGGGGATCCGGGGAGGTGACATGGGTGATGGTCAAAGTGTGATGGTACTCAAGTGGCGAAGACATAGAGGAGATATCGCATACAGGGTGCTATGGCTCACTTGACATAAACCAAATGTCCAGACACTGTGGGTGATAAACTGTGGTAGGGTGAAATATTTCCGGGGGGAAATGAACTGGAGAATTTGTAGGATTTTGGGGAATATCCTCAGACAGACGATCTATGAACCATGGATGGGTGGGAAGTGACTCAGGTTCAAGGGAGGTGATGTTGGAAGTATCTTGTGAGGGCAGGACCAGTGGTGAGGTGGTCGGATGTGGTTGAATAGGGGTTGAATGGAAACCTAGGTATGCAACAATCAAAGGACATTGGTATGTGAAGTGAGAAAGTGAGTCACAAAGAGTGTAAGTGCATCTCATCCATTTGGGGACTGAGGAAGAGACATAGCGAATGCCAATGACATAAGTATGAGACAAAGGCAACAGAGAGGGATATTGCTGAAAGGTTTGATCTACTGCCACTAGCGTCTGGCGAAACTGAGGTAGAGCTGGGAAATGATGAGTGTAGTGGCCATATTCTGAACAGATGGAACAAGAGAGTTTGGTTTGCAGCCATTTACTGTCTGTAGTGGAGGATGCTATAGTAGTACTAGATGTGCTTGGTGAAGTGGTGAGAAATGTGGTTTCTTGAGGGAGTTGGATCATATTTGTTAAGCCCTAATATTGGCTCATTGCCCCTTAATTGGGTCATATTATATTAGTAATGTTATTTTATTTATGTCGGATTTAGGCCATTAGTTGTAATTATACCTCCTAGTCTCCTATATATACCAAGGAGACATTTTCATTTTGAATCATCTTGTACTTGAACATTTAA
>SNQJ01S0022102.1:7719-25285 GCA_010110895.2 Picea sitchensis | reverse complement strand
CTATGTTTAGCTAACCTTTCATATGGGAAAGAAGTCTAAGTGGAGTGCATGGGCATTACAAATTGCATGAAAGCAAGAATATGAAGGATAGGGGCCCTCAAATCATCACAAAAACCCTTACAATTTTGAAAATCTAGATATGTGCGCAGGTTACAATTATGAAAGGTGTGCAGTGGGTGCACAGTGCACAGAGAAAATAATCCTATGGGGTGCACAGTGCGATGAGCGCATGTCTGTGGGTTGGAATATCCGCGCACTTTCTGATACGCATTGGGGGATTTTTTTTTGAGTGAAATTATCCTCCTCCAACTCAAAATTTTTCTTTTGACAGGTAAGGTTGGGCCAGTTTTGGTACTTGCAAGAAAAATTGATTAAAAAAGTCCTCTCTAAGCCCAAATAGGGTGGAATTTGATACCTTTCCCCAGTATGGTTGTCAATTTGTTGTGTTTGTTTCGTCACTTGGGTGACCAAAACAATGGCACTTGCATGCCTAGTTGGGCCTCCTAGACAAGACAAAAGTTAGTGAGTGGGTTAAACAAGCCAAACAAATGTAATAAACAAACAAAAATACTAAAACAACTAAGAAAATAAAAAATTATGGGTCCCCTCTTCCTCCTTGGGAGGGCTCTTGAGTTCCCTAATGGAGATATCTCCTTAAAATGGAAGAAAAATGGAAAATGATGAAGAAAATCAATGCCTATTCCCTCAAGAGGTGAGTGGAATGGCCTATTGCAATGATGCTTGAATACTCCAAGGAGAAAAGAGGATTCTCAAGGGAGAATGGAGGCAACATAAAAATACTCTGAAGATCTTGGTTTCTTAGTGAACCCATGGCTTTCATTTATAGAGTTTCTTCAAGGAAAAATATAATTGGTTCTTGGTGTGAATAAGGGGCCTTTTAGAGTTTGGTCCTTGACCAACCCCCCATTCATATTTCGCTAAGATATGGAGGTCAAATCAGGTTGGGAGCTGGTCCATAAGTGGTTGGGGGGGCAACAAGAACCATAAATGTGTTATTCACATGAGTGCATAGATTTTTTCGTACACAGTCACGCATCTGGTGCATTGTGCGCTTTGAGTTCTTTGTTGGCCCGCGCACTGTGCATGCGCTTCCTTTAGTGATTTTGTGCATGTCATTTTTTGCACAATTGTATAGTTTTTGCCTTTTGAAATGCATTTTAGTGATGCAGGTAAACTAATTGTTGTTGGCATTACTTCATTTTTGTAACCATTTGTGTGCAATGTTGCAGATGAAATTTCAGTGATAACACAGGGGCTTGAGGAAATCCTGATATTTGATCTGTGATTGGACATATGGGTTTATTTGGCAGTAATGGATAGGTTTGTGGGGGTGCTTAAGTTCCTGAGTGATAATTGTAGTGTGCCTACTTAGTGGTTGGAGGACAATGTACAGTACCTTGATAGTCATAATGTATGACAAAGGACCTTGATAGACATAATGTAGGGGGAGGGTGTCATTTACCCAATTTGAGAGAGACTTTGGAAGGATTGAGGGCACTGCAGAGAGATTGGGATCGATCTCACTTAGATAGTAGGTTGATGGAGATGATGTGGAGAACATACAGGAAGGGAAACCACCAAGTGCATGCAATTTTTCAGTGGTGAGAGTGGGGTATTTATTTATCATTTTAATTTCTGACAATTTCTTTAAACCATAAGTAAATTTCCATATCAATGTCTTACACCAATCCTATTTTGTCATATAATGTATTTCACCAAACATAAAATAAAATATGATATTGAAACATTCTAAAAAATGTTTTTGTTTTTCACAAAATTAATTAAAGAAATGTTTTTCAGTTTCACAAATTTAATTTTAAAAAAATATATTTTTTAATTTCACATAATTAATTTTAATAAGAATCTTTTATAAAGCGCTATTTGTTTTTATAAATACTTAATAAAAGGAGTGAGTATTAATGGTTAAGAACATGTGTTTCCTGAGTGGGCCTAATGGTTAAGAACATGTGTTTCCTGAGTGGGCCTAATGGTTAAGAACATGGGTTTCCTAAGTGGGCCTAATTGTTAAGAACATGTGTTTCCTCCTTGGAGGTCACGTGTTCAAATCCAAATGGGGGTAGGGTATGTATACCTCTGTAGACTTTAGCAGACAAATCGTTGTGTAGTGGGGGGTCCCTTGTCCCAAGAACAAGGGGGTCTCATACAACAATTTTGTGTCTGGCATGACTGTGACCTTAAAAATAGATTATTATTATTATTATAATCTGTGACTATGAAGTGAAGTGTAAAGAGTATAGTTTCTATTGTAGGCACTATTAAAATTAAGAATTTTATTATTTATTTTTTAAGTTATAGGAATTAGTAATTGATTAGAATGGCTTGGTTTAGGTTTGAAATTAAATAGATTTCCTACCACTATAATTCAAGAATATATCCAACAACTTGTAAGCTAAATATATAAATAATTCATGATGCAAGCTAGCTATATTAATAATTCATGATATAACAAATGTTGAGATGATGTGCTGCACATTTGTGGGATCTTTATTCAGGGGGGTTTATCCTTCTAGCTTTATTAGGGTCATTGTCTCATTGGGAATTTAAACTTGAGTGGATTAATCTCTCATTGAGAATTTAAACCAGAGTGGAGACATTTTGAAAATAATATCCTCACCATTCAGAGCATGAACTCCTTTAAGTTTACTATTAGTGCCTTTTCAAATTTATTACCACTAATTTGCAACATAGGAATCAATGTAAATTACACTCAATTGTCTTATTAATTTCAATAACTTGAAAAACATAGAATATTCATGTATTCAATATTGGAGGGAGTAGTTGAACATTGCATTAAGGGATAAAGAGTTGTAATGACTATGTTTCTCTTGGGTGAAGCGACGACGACCAGGGTTTATCCCTGCTCGCTTGTAAAAGCTTGCTTGGGCATATTCTAGGAATTTTTTTGTGTGTTTTAGATCCCTCAATGACAATGGAAGGATTTGCATATGGTTTTGTTGGTTCTAAGAGCCACATAGAAAATCAAATCAGGTCCTCTAGAGGGCCACTTKCATGTTCTCTCAAGGGTTTAATCATTGGTTATGTTGTAAATCAAGGTGGTTCTTCTTTCAAAGATATAGTCAAGAAAGATGCCAATACTAGTTCTTGTTTGGTGCAAGAGGYCCAACTTTATCCATTCCCATGGTGAAAGATGTTATTATTGAGGTATMTMTTTTCAATGCCAATTATTTGATGTGTTGGTTTAATGGTTTTTGGCCTTGTCTAGTTGATCTTCATGATTGGATCTTGAGCTCTTGGAAGCCAAAGATGAAATATGGAGCTTCCATTCACCTTTTTTCAAAAAGGTATTTTATTGTTGAGTTTGATCTTTTAGAAGACAAGGATTTGATCTTATATTTAGGACCTTCATTTTGGGTAGTTCTAGTTTATGCATGAATACTTGAACTCCCTCCTTTGATCCTTTAACTAATACTTTAACCTTGGCTCTCATTTGGGTTAGACTCCCAAATTTTCCCTTGCACTTTTGAGGTTTACCCTCTCTTCGAGCCATTATAAAATATCTAGGAACTTTCCATTATAAGAGTCCCGAAACAAAGAATTACATCATATGTACATATGCTCGAATATGTTTGGAAATGGATTTTAGAAACTTGGGTTTCCGACATAGATAATTTTGAAAGGTGAAAACTACTTATGGACTCAAAAGTTGGATTATGAAAAAATTTATTTATGTTGCAGACCCTATTTTGAAATAGGGCACCTTGCAGCACATTGCCCTAAAGGTCCAAGGAAGGTTATGAAGAAACAACACAAATCAACTTTATGGTTTGGTTCCAAGGAAGGACATCAACTTATTTACAAGAAATATTCACTTTATTCAAAACCACCCCAGGAGGGGTCCAAAGAGGTTTCTTTGAAAGTCAGTGGAACATCACCACAAAAAGATTCGTCGACACATCAATTGATATCCAAGGAAGATTCATCGATTTTGGATCCTCCCCTGGATGAGCCAAAAGTGGAAAACGAGGAAACTAGGGACACAACAATGGATTTAGAGAAAACTAGAGATACTCCAAAAGAAGACCCTCCATCTCAACAAGGATCGATACAACAAGGATCGACATAAGAGAATTTTTTTCACTTAGATCCAGATTCGTATCTACCTAAATCAAATCGGGTGGGTCAGGTTGGATAAAATGAGATGCAAGAACAATTAGATCCCCTAGATCAAGAAAAACTTGGAATGGAAGTAATAACAAGTACCTCTTCAAAGATAAAGGAAGCTTGGACAACAACAGTAAAGAAGAAAAAATATCTTCTAGTAGCACAACCAATTGTGGCAAGAAGTTGGGCCCATAATACAGTTTATTCATGTAGTACTTTTTACTTTTAATATGTCAGCAATTTGTTAAAATTTACTCATGTAAGAAATATCAGGATGAAATCTTTGTGGACTTAAGTATTCTATGTACTTGGCAAATTAGGAGATAACAATTTTGTCTMAAATCGAAAGCCAATGATTTTTGTAATCTTGTTGTGAGCCTCGACTACAATGTTTACTAATATAAATATCTCCTAGTTACTGCTAAAAAAATTAAAAAATCGAGGGAGTAGTTAATGTTTTAGGAATTTTGTTGAAACTTTACTTTGAAAAGTTTTAATCTACTACCAAATTGTTTAATTAAAAAAAAAAAAAAAGAGTAGAACAAATAGAATTTATGAACTTGTCTAAAAATATTAAATTTTTCCACTTAATAATTTAATATTTGTATAATTTTGTAGTGAAAATTATATGAAAATTATTTAAATTAAAAAAAAAAAAAAGATCAAATAGAACTTTATTCAAATTATTAAATTTTCAAAAAAATGGTAGAACAAATAAAATTTATAATTTTTTTTAAGGAATAAAATTCGTAATTTTATTTATAAAAACAAAATTGCATAGTCATATGCCACCTAGCATTCAAATAGGTGCTCAACAACCATTTAGAGAAAAAAACATTCTTTATACTTGCCTTTTTTAAAAGTATATCAACAAATTGTATCATAAAAATAGAGTTGTTCATTTAAAAAAAATCACATAAACATTTACAACATTTAAAAAGTAAATTAGTCCATTGGATGTAGCTTGAGTGGTTTGGAGGAATGATTTTTACCCTCCCCATCTAGGTTCAATTCCTTGTGAGTGACATGTTGTGCCCTTAAATGGGTCTATAAGATTCTCTTGTTGTTGAGCCCCCAATATTTCGAAAATACTCGCCCCCCTATGTTCTCTCATGGATTTTAGGGTGGTTTTCCATGGATGTAGCGAGCACCGATATCTGGTGTCGCGAACCACATGAAAAAAATAAAATTTAAAAGTAAAGTTGTAAACATCATTTGTCTTAATACAAAAAAATATATCATTATATCTTAGGTTCATGAGTAAAATCAATGGTGTGTTCTTCCTATAGGATGTATATAATCTAAGTACCACGCTCCAATACCAATCCAACTTTTGAAAGGAAATACACTATGCTTTTCCTCTCCATGTATATGTGAGGCACAAATATATGTGAGAAAGTTGCCATCTATATTTGTATATAATCATATAGGTGTTTTAAAGTGGAATTTCTAATTGAATTTTCCTTTTGTATCCATTTGATAACCAAAAGAGAGTCACCGAATATTTAATTTTTGAAACTCCATGCTCTTGGGTGAGTTGAATAATTAATTTGAGTGCTATCAGTCCATAGAAGTTGTTAKATCATTGACCAATACTAGCTTTGARGGATATAAAATACAAGTTCACAGAAKTTGTTACATGCCATGGGGATAGGTGAGCATACCCTTGGATTTTCCCTTGATTCGAGATAGAATGTAGGATAGAAAACAATACAACTTTTGTCTAGATCTAATGCAATTGATCCTAATAGTTGTAATGAAAAGAAAAAATATGTTCCTTACCTTTCACCCTATGGTTGTCCTTGCATAATTTCAACTAATGCAGCTCCATAAATCCAGTTCCATCTCCTAGCACCTTGTTCCTACACACAAGAGAACAACCATACCAATCTCAAACCCTTTCAAGCAATATGATTGTTAAGAACAATTATATCTAACTTGGTCTACTCAAGAAAGAATATATCTACCATTTAATTGCATATAAAGCTAAATACAAATGACAATGGAGGGGAAAACCATATAGATCTATATTTATAAATGGAGAAATATTACATCCATTAATGGATAAATATTACTTCCATCTGACATATACCTTGAATTCATGATTGAAGGTTCCTCCTATCTCCTTGCTCTAAATCCTCCTTATCCCTCACACAAGCAAGGATAACTATGATTTGAAGGTTGAAGGCTTGTTAAAGCACTCTGAAAATGGGTAGCATGAATTTACTATCAAATCTTCGTCCCCCTCTCCCTTGGAATGCATTCCTTATACAAATCGATGGAGGGGGATAGGGGATGTATCTAGACCTATAGAACTTAGTGAAATTTTAGTCCAATATGAGTTCCCAAGATCATCATACAAAATAGACAACTCACCCAATGCTAATATCCTCAAAAATATTCAAAACTAGAAGGTTCTCGGGACGATCACACCCTTTTAGTTGTGCAATAAGACACCAAAAAGTTGCAGTCACACCTTGCCATTGGAGCAAGGAGAAACTAGTCACACCTTGCTAGGTATGCAAGGAGCGATCGCCCTAAAAAACTCAAGAATCCAAGGAATAAAAGGTATGTCTCAGTATGAAAACACTAGTATGTCCTCCCCGAGTCTCTAGGGTAGAAAATAGAGCTATAACACCTTTGCTAAACCTTTCCTTGTCTCTGATCCCACAAGAATTCGTGCCATACTAATGTATTGTGTATCACTAAGAGATTAGTCAGCTTCATAATACAAGCCAAGATCATTCTCTATTGCTTCAAACACATCCTTATACCATAACACTAATGGAAGACCTAGAATTCATATCCAAACTAGAAGGATATCAACACGAGTAGTTCTAACATCAAAATCTACTTGCCCTTTTTTCATAAATAAATTTTGAGAACCCCACTTCCATTGGTTGTGTAAGATTTTTTTTACCTCTGCCACCATTTTAAAAACCCATACTAGACATCCCTTTGCCAATGTCATAATGCAGGGAGGGTATCCAACAAAATGTTCAAAATTTTCTTTGGTCCAATCCTTAAGACAATCATCAATTATCTTTCTACTAGGAAAATGGCCTACGACCACCTGTTCTTCCAGTTCTAAGACATTGTTGAGCCCGGGTCCCTAGGTTTAAGCTTAATTGATTCTCCATTTTTTTATGCATTTCCACCTTTTGGGTCTCCTTTCCCCTTCTATAGAAGGATTTCCTTGATTCCTTGCTTCAATCACAGTGGAACCGCTCACGAGGGTAAGATCCAAATATTTCTTGATAAACCCTACCTTTGGTTTTGCTTCGAAAATGCCAACTGAATTGCATAAAGGTAATTCAAACTCCCCATAGGAGGCCAACACTAGGATATAGGTCCCAGTATCTTTGTAAAGACAATTTGTTGTTCCAAAATATTCAATCTTGAGGAGTGACAGTCTGGGATCTCCAATATCCTCTTCGTTGTGCATTGTAGGTGGAATGTCTATGGTGACATTAATGCCTTCAGGGGGACCAAAACCATAACTCTTCATCCTCTACTCCATCTTGTTATCCACCATGGATCTGTTGGTAGATAAACCCTAGGCCAATTCACCAATAATGGTCATCATTTTCTCCTCCAACAAATGTGCCCCCATGGGGCAACTCCTCCCTCAACCCACAAAAATTCTAGGTGTGTGAGTAAGAAAAMTTGTCCAAATCGACTATCCCTCCAACAAGTCATCCGAGTAATCTAGCATCTCCTCATCCGTTACCAAGGYCGATTCCACATCGATCATGCCCTTCTGTCCACCTTATGGTCCCTACCTCGTGTCTACATGAACCCTAACCTGTGCCTATTGAAACCCTAGATTCGATCAACACTTTGCTTCTCAATATTGCAAACAAACACCTGAATTATATAGACTTCTGCAAACTGAAAAGGGGTCTCTCTTCCATGGTGTGACAACGACCCAACATTAAACTTGAAAGTCGATTACCAAATCTCTAAACAAAGAGGCCGTTCTGCAATTCCACCTCTCAATCAATCATTCAACGACAATGTTTCTTTTCAATCTCAAAAAAMTATGAATTATATATACTTCTACAAATTGAGCACAAGTCTCTCTTCTATAGCATGATAGCGGCTCAKCATTAAGCTTGAAAACTGGTTACTCAAACTCAAAACAAAGAGGCCCATCGTTTCCATATTCCTTGCAATAATATTCAATTCATTTGTATTTTTCTTTGACGAGCTCCAAGATGATGAAGAATGGGGATTTATAGATAGCAGATCGGCCGAATCAAACTTCGTTCGCCCCCTAAAATTCCCGAAAAGTAGCATGGAAGGGCCCTCTAATATTGTCTCTACTTCTATCTACTCTAAGCTTAACATTTCCCTGAAGCATTTTGACTCGACATATTATGTGGATATACTTCGAACATTTTCAAATAAAATTTATAAACTTATAAAAATAATGAATATCACATAAAACTATGTTTAGATGGAAAAAATAAACTCAATAAAACTACATTTCTCTACTTAATTTTGATGAATACAAATTAAATAAAACCATGCTTAGATGGAAAATACGCCCACTCAAAACATTTTGTTTGTCCACTTAATTTTGATTTAAACCCATTCTTCTTTCATCATGAAAACTTGCATTTCCTAATCTCCATCTTAATCCTTAAGAGATCAATAGACATGCCTAACTTTAACATTAATAACTATGTAAAACTTGTAGTATGGTTGTTGGAAAATACTTAATGTAATGAATTAATCTCCCTCTTAAGAATTGAGAGATCAATAGCCATGCCTAACTTTAACATTAATAATTACTTGAAACTTGTAGTGTGGTTGTTCATAAATACTTAATACAATAAATTGTCTCACATATAACATTATAAATTATATTTCATTATATAAAAATAAAGTTCCTTTCATCTAGTTCATTGTCCTTGTCATGAACTTCCTTCATTGCCTCCATAGGCTCCCTCTAAAACATCCATGACCTTTCTTCACTACCTATGATATCCATAAGCTCCCTTTGGAACGTCTGGTGATTGTCTCCCACTATGAAGATCACCACTACGTAACATGCTATCTCTAGTTTATGGATGCTATTTGATCCTTTATAGTGACACTGAGTTCATACCTCCAGTAACTGAAAAATCCATCGAAAGAGCATGAAGTCACAAGGAGAACTGAGGGAGTAGTGTAGGAATCACCTTTCAAGCATTATTTGCTAACTTACAAGTAGTCTCTAAATCTACCTACAAAATTGTTCAAGAAAGGGTCTCTCACATGCACATGGCATATCTCATCTTTCTCCATCAATTTGATATCATGGCATGAACTAACTAATTTTGTAGAGGATCGAGGACCTCATAATTTTCTTATTGTGGAGTAGTTGCATCTTTTAGAAACAATATAATACATGAGAATCAAATTAGGTAATTGACCCTTAATGAAAAGAATTAGGGAGGGTTAATGTTGTCAGAAATCTAATAAATTTGAGAAAGCGAATTTAATATCACCAAACTAAAGCACATGGAGATGGTATGCTCCTTTGCAAAGAGGTAAGTCACCTACTCCCTTCTCAAGGGAGCGTTGTGCTCAATTTTATTTATTTCATATTTCTTGTGTAATATATTTCAAAGTCTCACAACTATTTTAGAAGAAGAACACCAAATATCCTAAAGATCAAAAGGAGGAAGCTCCTCCTGAATGTAGAGGAGGTGGTGGAAAATAAAAAACATCCTGAAAAATAAGAACGAGTCCAAATGTAGAAAAATCAACTTGAGGAAGAACATCAATCCACACAAGGAACATGAATCCACACAAGTTGAGTTGGAATCTCCAAAATAGACATTGCGAAGGAGAAATAAATGCAACCAGAACAAACCCCTACATATCCTAGGGGGATGCTCCTTCTGAATCTATATAGGATTTCTTCCAGCAATGAAGATGACTTTGCCAACTTTTGACTAATGAAGTGATGCCACAACATTGTAGGAGATCAAGGAATGAGAGGATAGACAAAACAAGTGTCTTTGACATCAAAGCATTTTGACCATGTATTTAGTAGCCAACCGAAGAGAAGAGAGAAACCAAACAAAACCTACTAGATGGACTATTTTTTGTGTTGTTGTGTAATCAATTTATAAAAATATATCCGACTCGTTTAGGAAAATAAAGTAACTATTAAATGTATTATTTATGTGTGTTATTGTGTAATCAATTTATAAGGATATACCACTTATTTAAAAAAACAAAGAAACTATAAAAAATGGACTCAGCCATTTCCCAATTGTAGATGGGGAGACAACTAAGTTTTTATAAGTTCTTAGGAGGATGCTCCAAAAACAACTAAGTTTTTACAATTTTTTATGAGGCTGCTCCAAATTGTACCACCATTATCAATACAAATAATTGTCTAGTGAAAAAAATGAATATATCAAATTAAGCACAAAATTAAGTTGGAGACATAACTTTTTTTATTTGGTATCAAGTTATAAGTTAAAATGCAACTTAAAGAGATCAAATATCTTAATCTTGCTGAGATTTACATACCTTAACCCCCTCTCGATTTGAACATGTGACTTCCAAGGAGGAAACACATGTTTTTAACCATTAGGCCCATATATATATAATCTATTTTTAATGTCACGACCAAGCCAGAGACCAAATTGGTGTATGAGATCCCCTTGTTTGTGGATTAAAGGATCCCTCCATGCATCGATTTGACTGTTAAAGTCCATGAAAGTGTACATACCCTACCCCCTATAAATTTGAACCTATAGACAATATTTATATGTAAATATCATATTTATAATATTTCTATTAATGTAAACAGACTTACCTACATAGAATGTATTGGACTTCTATTCACTTTGTTACTATTTCACAACGTTCCCCTTATACTGACATTCTCAGCCGCTACATCCTGTGAACCCTAGTTCATCGCTGCAACCCTCTTTTCTTGTTTCCCCTCTTCCTGCCTCAATGGCCTCTCCAGATATGGATCCTCTATTGGATTTCAAAGATGATGTTGTTTCCTTCAAGTCTTTAGTAGGATCCTTAGAAAACCTTCCAATTCGGCCAGCGCATTCCTAGTTCGTGAAGAAACTGGATCAAATTCTAGAAGTGGCCATTCTGCGAGCCGCTGCTTTAAGAAAATATCTCTCTTTCGCCTCCAAAGATCTCATCGATAAATTCATGGGGTTATGTCCTTCTCCTTGTCAAATAGATCTTTGGATTGAGCGGAACTCGCATCCTCTGATACAAGGGTGTATGAATCACTTTTTCTACGATAAGGGTTTCTATATTTTTTTACTTTGAGTAAAAAGATGATATATATCTCATCTTTAGGAATGGCCCCTACTTCTTCAGCCCTAGAGGTTTATACTTAAACAAATGGACACCATACTTTGATCCAGATAATGATATCCCCTCAGGCGTCCCAATTTGGGTGTGAATTTTGCATTTACCCTTTCATTGTTGGGGGAATGAATTTTTAAAAAGCATTGGGGATACATTGGGGAAATTCATTGATACAAMTGAACCAAAGTCCACTATGTACTCTTGTGAAAGGATCTGTGTGGAGGTAAATATGGAAAAAGGACTTCCAAAAGAAATAAAGTTAAGGTTGGACGATTGGACTTACATTCAAAAGTTGGACTATGAACAACTCCYGTTCAAATGCAAGAGTTGTCATGAATATGRCCATTTTTGTAGAAACCGTCTGAATAATAAACAAACTCAGGAAACATATTCTCCGCAATAGGAAGAAGGATGGAAGCAGGTAAGGAAAAAATCTAATACTGACAAATGGGATGGTTCCATCCTTGGTTCATCAGGGTCCACTCCCAAAGTGGGAACCTCTCGTCAAACCTCTCCAGCAACTAAAAAATCTCCTCCAAAGAAACCCGCCCCCACTCCTTCCACTATCATTCCCCTCTCCCCTTCCCAAATATCTCTCGAAATTCTAGGCAAACCCTCTTCTAGACAAGATTTGTCAGTCGGTCCAGTGTTGGAACCTCTCACCCATTCTTCCTCTCCAGCTCTAGAAAGAATAATTGAAGATACACATGAAGAGGAAAGTTTTCACGAAGTCAATCAAGAAGAGGATCTTCAATAACTCAGGGAAAATCCATCCCATCAGATCCTCCCTTCAAAAACACAGTCTGTAACATACCTAGCCACCCACAGGTCAAGGTACTCTACCTTCAAGCCTGCCCTTGGACTTCTTTCTCTTATCGATACCTTTTTAAAATTTAAGGATGCATAAAAGAAAAGACTTTAACGACATGCACAATAGTAGTAAGCAAACATGCATAGTCTAAATATTCAATTAAATAATAATTAAATATACAACGGAAATACATTCATATACATGCAAATGATACCATCACAAAGAACACTTATCTTTATGAAAATGACACCAACTGTCTGCAGACCAAGGACCCAACCGCAGACACTATTGTTCCAAATCTCAACAACAATGTCACCCCTAAGCCAGGGCTATGAATCCACAAGGATGGTTCCAGAGTGTTACTTGGATTCCCAAATGAGTTAGCTCTCAATCTCTCATAGGTTTCCCAACAGCCACAACAATCCAAGTACCCATCTCTCTTCCACCCAGCCTGTACCACCCCAAGAGAACGAATCTCCACCCTTCTCTGCCACGTAGTCCCTCAGGCAGTCCTTCTCCTTTTTCCAGGGCCTCCATCACAGTTGGTCCATAATCTCAATGCTGGAACTCTCAGGACTCACAGTTGTGATAAAACTAGGGCACAGACCAATGCATCTCAGACATGCAGACCCTAGGTCATGGATGGATTTCACCAGCAACCATTACAACCAACTATCTCGTGGCTAATTATCAACAATTCCTTTCCCTTTTCCAAGCCAAGACGCATGCGAGGATGGATAAATGAATGGGTGAGTGAGTACATGAAAGTGCGTGAGGGAAATGGATGAACGTATAGGAATCAACGAACAAGCCATCAGTCTAACCCCCCCATCAGACCAGAGGTGGGTTTAAGTAACTTCGTGGCGAATCAAGAACCTCTTGGTCCTCCCCAAGAAGCTCGCGTAAATGATCCCCTCCCTTAGGCAAAAAGGGTAATTAACATAGGAATAAACACTTATCCCCTCAAGCCCCCTCTCTTGTGGAATCATATCCCCCTATAAATCTAGTCCTTGTCCGTCTAGCAGCCAACCATGTATTTATTATTAATAATTATAGAAAACATTACATGTATTGGGCACACTGGCCTTTTAATAATTGTTTGGGCACCCTGGCCTCTCAGCATTGTAACAATACATTATTTAAAATGGGGGTTCAAAACCTGGGGTGTTACATCCCCTCCCCCTTATTTTGGCATTGTCCTCAGTGCATATACAAAATGGAGATCAAAATATCAAATTTATTCAAAAATCTATGGGTACTCTGCCCGCATGGCATCTTCATTCTCCCAGGTAGCATCTTCAGGACCGTAGCAGGTCCACGAAACTTTTACTAGCTCTATAACTCAATTCCGAAGAATTTTGACTTTTCTGGCCAATACCCTCTGTCATCGGACTAATCGGTAGGTGCAGACACTAACAGATCTACCTAGATCCACCTGGATCTAGAACAAAACAGGATAGGACATGACTCTTTCCCTAAGTTACAACCATTGAATTAGCTAGTAAGGAGGAACAAGTAACATACCTTTGTATCGCTTCCTTAGGTATTTGTTGCTCTCGCTTCGCTTCGGTGCTCTCGTGAGGTCAATACCAAGACAACACAAACCAACCAAAGTGAAGATAGACAAATGTATTCAATCGTCAACTTATGCATATGATCAAGGAATTACACAATAAAGTAAGAATGACTTTATGGGAAAAGGACATGCCGCTGTATTATATTAATTGAAAGTAGAAGATACAACCTGATCGCCTTGATGTCACAATCTTCCTTTTGGCGACTCTTGGTTCCAACACACACACTTGCTCTGTACTTTCATGAAGAAGATCCAATTCCTCTTGATAGACTTGCTAGAGTCTCCAAGATTATTTTCAAGCTGGGTTCTTCACACAATTCTTTCACCAATTCTTCAATTAATCTTGCTTAACCTTTTCCATGAGAGTCCTTTCAATATATAGGAGAGGGTGAGATGGTTACATGGACGAGAATGATCCCACCAAATCAGGGAAACTAGTAAAATGACAACCATATGAATGCCAACCCATTTTCTAGAAGATTCCCTTCTAGAACCCTCGAGACTTCTTCTCTCTTCCAAGCTTGAAAAAAAATTCACACCCTATGTATAGAGCACAGTGCGAGAAGTTCACACCCTAGATGAAGGTGGCCTGTGAGAATGGGTCATTCTCGCACCCTAGGCTATAAGCAACCTGCGAACTCACTTTGAAAATATGTTTTCTGGAAGGAGATAAATGCCACTTTTCTCAGGAGAAAGTTCTTGTTGGGAGCCTGAGTACACCATTGTTAATACATCACCAAGATGACCAAAATCATGTGTAACACCCACACTGACTGAACCTGAAAWYCTCCCTTTGTCTCTACCTGAATCAGATGCCAATAAATAACATGGTTAATATCATGTACATATTTCTTTAGTAAAGAGACATGAAATACATTATGCACATTCATGGAAGCAGGCAATGCAAGCATGTATGAAACTMGCYCTATTATGTCCAATATTTCAAATGGACCAYAGAATCTGGCTGCGAGATTTGTACAACTACCCAATTTCAAAGAGCTTTTCTTGGGCTTCAGTTTCAAAAGTACATGCTCCCCTACTTTAAATTCTCTAGTTGTCCTATTCTTGTCTGCATAAACTTTCTGTCTATCCTAAGCTGCCTTTAAATTCTACTTGATCTTAACCACCTGGTCTTCCATGTCCTTGAGAAACTTTGGCCCAAGTACCACTCTATCTGCTGGGTTGTCATAGCTTATTGGAGTATTGCATTTCCTACCATACAAGGCTTCAAATGGGCTCATTATTAATGAAGCTTGATACCCATTATTATATGCAAACTGAACCAAGTGTAGGTAATCTTCCCACTTACACGGCTTATCCATTACATACATTCTCATCATATCTTCAATTATTCAATTGACTCTCTCTGTCTGCCCATATGTCTGGGGATGATATGTCGTGATAAATTTTAGATTTGTGCCAAATCGTTTAAACAATCCCCTCCAGAAATTGGAGGTAAACTTCGTATCTATGTCCAAGACGATTGTCCTAGGTATCCCATGCAACCTAGAAATTTCCTTCATGAAGATTTCTGCAATATTAGTCGTTGTATGCGTTGTCTTCATAGGCACAAAATGAGCAGCCTTTGTTAATTTTTCAACCACTACCATGATTGAATCATGTTGCTTATTTGTTCTGGGTAATCTTGTGATGAAATCCATGGTGATCACTTTCCATTTCTTCTCTGGAATTGGCAATGGCTGTAGCAAATCCGCTGGGTGCCTATGCTCAACCTTCACCTTTTGACATTCCATACATCGAGCGATGTAATTGGCAACATCCTTCTTCATTCCCAACCAAAAGAACTGGCTTCTTACTGCTGTAATCATTTTCTGGTAATCGGGATGTCCAACATACGGGACATCATGCATTTCCTTCAGTACCAAATTCCTCAGTTCTCCAGAACTAGGAACATAGATTCTATTTTTATGCATGAGTAATTTGTCTTCCTTTATATCATACTCCTTTATTTTCTGTTGTACATCTCCTCATTGTAAGCCTTCCTTTACCTATAGGTAATGTTGGTCTGTAACAAGACCATCTAAAATTTTTCTCTTCAAGTCTGACTGATGCATACTGACAACAGTAGCATGCATGGTATGCACTCTTCTACTAAGTGCATCGAAAAAATTATTCTCCTTTCCTTTGATATGCTTGATATTGAAGTCATATTCACTTAAAAATTCTAGCCATCTTGTTTTCCTGGCATTCAAGGTCGGTTGTTCAAAAAGATACTTCAGGCCAATGTGGTCTGTCCTTAATTTGAATTTCTTCCCCATGAGATAATGCCTCCACATCCTCAAGGTGTGAACAATCGCAGCAAGTTCCAAGTCATTCGTGGCACAATACCTCTCATGTTCCTTAAGCTTTCTGGACTCATATCCAATGAAATGTCCATTTTGCGTGAGGAATCCCCCAAGTCCTTCCTTACATGCGTCTGTACATACCACAAAACTTTCATTTGGGTCAATAATATTTAACACAGGTGCACTAGTAAGTAATTCCTTCAACAGATTAAATTTTTTTTCACACTTGAGTGTCCATTCAAATTTAGTTCCCTTCTTTTGCAAAGAAGTGATGGGATGAGAAATCTTAGAGAACCCTACTATGAACCTTCTATAGTAGCCAACTAATCCCATAAAAGATCTGACATTTGACACTTTTCTGGGTGTTGGCCATCCTCTAATGGCTTCGATCTTCTCTGGATATACTACTATGCTCTGCTCTGAAATAATGTGTCCCAAGTAATGGATCTTCTTTTGATAAAAATAACACTTACTCAATTTGGCATACAAATGATGTTCTCTCAGTACTTGCAACACCAGTCTTAAGTGATTTTCATGCTCTTCTTCAGACTTATAATAGATAAGTATGTCATCCAAGAATACTATAACAAACTTATCCAAATAATTTATGAATATTCCATTCATTATGCACATGAAGACAACTGGTGCATTGGTCAGACCAAATGGAACCACTACAAATTCATAATGCCCATACCTGGTCCTAAAGGTTGTCTTATGAACATCTTCTTCCTTGATTCTTCCTTGATTGTATCCTTCCCTCAGGTCAATCTTTTCTCCTCTTAGCTGATCAAAGAGGCCATCAATTCAGGGTAGAGGATAATTGTTCTTTATAGTGTACATGTTCAACTGTCTGAAGTCAATACACAACCTCAAGGTTCCATCTTTCTTTTTGATAAAAAGTACTAGTGCTCCCCAAGGTGAAACACTTGGACATATGTACCCTTTCTTCAACAATTCCTCTAACTGCATTTGTAATTATTTTAACTTTGGTGTGCTCATTCTTTAAGGTGTTTTTTACACTGGGGCAGCTCGTGACACTAAATCAATTTAGAAATCTATCTCCCTCCTTGGTGGCAATCCTGGTATTTCTTGGAATACATCTTCAAATTCCCGTAGTACCGATAAATATTCGAGGCTTGTCCCTTTTGTATTATCTGACTCTTCCACATGAGCTACATATAATTGACATCCTTTCCTAAAACATCTTTTTAGTTGTACGACTAAAATCTCCCTTATAGGGATGGGTCTTGGAACTCCTTTCACAATGCTCTATTTTCCATTTCTATCAAGACATGTAAATGTCTTTTTATGACAATCTAGGATAGCATGATGCTTGTCCAACCAATCCATTCCAATCAAAATATCATA
>SNQJ01S0022101.1:300451-330494 GCA_010110895.2 Picea sitchensis | reverse complement strand
AGCTGCTTTTACCCCCTGGGCCTTTAGCCCCTTCTTCCCACAGGACAAAGTGTAGCCCTCAAAGGTCATCCTAATGGTTGGACTAGGGGAATGGGATGGATGTATGGGAGATAAGATGTAAAGTGATAGAATGGTGGGATCGGACGATGGCTCTGCAAATCCCCCTTGGTGGCTAACCAAAACCCATAAATACAAGCTTGCTAGTGCACCCCGTTAATCCCCCCAACAATGGTCAAGTGGACTAGTGTAACATCCAATCAATTATCAGAAATGTAAGGAACCTGATGCATATATAAGAAAGTTATAATGACCAAACATGACACATACCATGATACCTTGGACCAATTACCTCATGGAGCAAGAGTCTTCTCTGATGCAAGTCCAAGTCGATGGTGATGGAAGCTGCTGCTGCTAACAGGACAAGTTTGGTGAAGAAAAAGAAGGATGGGCCTTCTAGGGCCACGCTCGGGTCAATCCTACTCTCGGTACTCCATGTCTAGGACCTATGGGCCTCGAGATATGATCTCCTAGTTATCCCTAGAAAATGGGGATAACATATACCATGCAAGATCACCAGAAAAATCCAAAACTTGATCCAAGTTGCAAAGATAATACTTAAACAAGAGTGTCACCTCACTATTTCAGCCAATAACCCTAATAGGGAGGAAATTTCAAACCTCCTTGTCTCCAAGGACAAGTTGTGATGAAAATGAATGTCACTTTCTGCTTATTTAGACAAAATTTAACCTAAAATTAATTTCAGCTCATAATTATTGGTCCGACCTGGCCAATTGTTTACACAAATTAAATATAGACAAAATAAAATTAATTTGGATCTAAGAATCACTCCAGGGGTGATGTCATTCCCCTCTAGGGTGACGTTGAGCCCCACATATGGAACACTGGGTAGGGAAGGTGAAACATTGGGCCTCCAAAGGCCTGAAACCATACCCACATGCGCCAATGCCTCATAAATGTCATCCAAGATGACAAGATCAGTTCTGGATGAAGTCTAGGGTATCCATGATGACATCTAGGGCCCTCAAGGGATAACGTCCATGTGGGAGGAGAAATATCCCCTAGTCTAGGTCTGTCAAGCTGCCTCCAAAGGAAACGTCCTTCATTCTCCCAGTGCAAGTTTTCAATCCTTTTCATTCTACTTGACTGGGGTCTCATCATCCATCGGTGGGATTTGAGCCCTATGAAGTTATGATCTAATCATTCTCTCATCTGCACTTTTCCACCAAGAAAGGTCATGTAGCAACAACAAGTACACCCTCCAAGGGTTCATAAGTCGTAGGGATCATAACATGTAAAATGCATCCAATAATTAAATTACCCAAACATGTGCATCAAACCCCCCTTAACCCAAACAAATGCTCAAAAATGTTATGAAATTTGACAAGTTAGGTTTGGAGAAGGTCTCAGGGTGTCCTATTGGGTTAACCTCTCTTGAATTTGGGGTGTTTCCCAGGTGAGATATAGTTGAATTCATGTTAGTGTATGAGGTGGCATGGGGTAAATATTTGGGAATGGGGTGCATGTGATAATAGGGAAATGCAGAGTCTTACCTGTGGGTGCCTTTGTGGAGGGTGAGTTGCACCGTGTCATAAATGCAATTTTTTCCTAGCCCATTCATTTCCTTTTACTCTTATCTTTATTTATTTTTATCTTTTGTTATTCTGCTTCAAGGAAATAGTTGAGGGCCATTGTCCTAGCTTGATGACCAGAGGTGACAATGTTATCTACAAACATTTCATGGAAATGAGAAGGTTGGCTCGTGATGAGACCCCCTTTCTCTTGGCTATGCCACAAAGAGCCACTTTCCTGGCTTGGTGACCATATAGGTGGTAGTGTCATACTGCTACATTCCCATGGTCATAATAGGTCGGCTCATGATGAGACCTCCTATTCATCAAATAGTACCTTGAGTGTTTATGTTATCTTATGGGTTCCCTTTTCTTATTGAGAAGTTTTTCATTGCTTTATCGGGGATCCTTGGGTGAAGCATCTCGAAGTTTTCAAATTGACTTTTAACTCTTTCCAACTACTTTTTCCCTCTGGGCCTTTAGCCCCTTCTTCCCACGGGGTAAGGTACAACCTTTCCTAGTGAATCCAATCCCAATGCCCAAACAAGGATAGGGGAGACGAAAGGAATAAATATATAAAGTGGTAGGTATGGAGGGAACATACGATGACTTTTCACAGATTCACCCAGTAGAAACCCATCCTAAAGGGAAAAAAACTTACTAGGGAACCATGTCACCCTTCTAGGTATGAACGAGGCAAAGAGCAAGGCAAAGAGCATAATTTCCAAGAAAAAGTTATAAAATGAAGAAGAATTCAATACAACATATGCAAGTGCTTCAAAAATCAAAGTGATACATACCTTGATACCCAGACTCATTACCTCATGGAGCAATACCCATCGCTACTTTAGGACCAAGCTGGTGCGATGGATACTACTGTTGGTGATATGTGGACTACACTAAATAAAAGAGGGGCCCTCCAGGGCCATGCTCAAGTAGACTCTCTCTCGGTACTCCATGTCTAGGACCTGTGGGCCTCAAGATGTGATCTCCATAGTTATCCCTACGTTAGGAGATAACATCTGGCTCCAAATTGGGGACATGTGCTCACCGTAGAGTGCATGAGAACCTCAACATATCTGGTATGACTTGTTCCTGCTAAATATCGACAAATGATATTAGTAATCCTTAGGGTGGTGATATCACCCCTTCATCCATATATGATAAAAGTGTCTCTAGAACAAGTTATATATAAAGATGAGATTATAGCAGAAACAATGTATCTTGAAAATTGCAATTTATGATGACAAGACAAGACATAAAAGGGCTTGAAAACTTGACAATACTTTGTCTCTCACAATTTTCAAGATTAACACAAGTCAATAAATGACTTAAATGGATGTCAAAACATTTATAACAACACAAATTAATGATGATGAAAGCAATGGAAACCACTTCAGAAAAGTACTATAATAAAGTGATAAGAAACTACTTCAATGTCCAATAATTATGGTTTTCTTAGTACAAATGCACAATGGTTTTTATGGATGATTTTAGGGTTGTTAGGGGCTGCAACGGTGGTTGTAACTTCATTTATGACAATGGTAAAAACTTCATAATTTGTACTTTAGAAAGGCAATTAAACACACACTTTAACACTTATTGATAGTACCTTTCCTTATACAAATTCTGGGATCAATTAGATGGTTAGTAGGCTGATATAAGTTGCAAAATAATAGTGGTAGCAATGATTATGACAACAACAACTTGGTTGTTAGTATTTCTAGGTTAGGTTAGCAAGTTAGTTAAGGTTAGTAGAGTATCAATTAGGGAATTTAGCTTGAAAGTTGATGATCCTTGTCAAAGGTGAAAGGAGAATGACTAGTGTCTGTCTAGGGTAATTGAGTCAAATATGGCGGCTTCTTCTAAGGCTGCTAATTAATGATAATACACAAAATTCTAAGAGGGAAAAATCCTAGGAGGAGTAGCAACTTAAGTCCTCCTATATTTTAACCTCAAGAAACAAAGTGCTAGGGTGTAGGAACTTCTATGCCCTAGAGCCTTTCTCTCCTTAGCCTTTTTATGGAGTAAAACTTATGCAACAATAACCAAATGCAAACCTATAGAGTACTAGCATTTTAGGGCTCTAGGGTTTCACTAGTTACTAGATCAACTTAGTGAAAGATTGGTAAATAAAAAGTAAGAAAGTAGAAACTTAAGTTTCTTACTTCAAGTATTAAATACACCATGCAATTTCATAATCTTGTATGAGAAAAATAAAACCATTCAATAGATTACAAAATGCATATTTTACTTACTTGCACCAAGAATAATCATGAGTATACCATGCAAGATCACCATAAAACTCCAAAAAATGATCCAACTTGCAAAGATAATCCTTAAACAAGAGTGGTGCCTCACTATTTCATCCAATAACCCTAATAGGGATAAAATTTTAGACCTCCTTGTCTCAGAGGACAAGTTGTGTTGAAAATGAATGTCACTTTCTGCTTATTTATACAAATTTAACCTAAAATTAATTTCAATTCATAATTATTGGGTCGGACTGACCAGTTTTTTACACAAATTAAATCTGGACAAAATAAAAATAATCTTCATCTAAGAATCACTCCAGGGGTGACGTCATGCCCCTTTAGGGTGACATTGATCCCCAATTATGGAACACAGGGAAGAGAAGGTGAAATGTTTGGCCTCCAAAGGACTAAAACCTTGACCACATGTGCCAATGCCTCATAAATGTCGTCCAAGATGACAAGATCAGTTCTGAATGATGTCTATGTGGGAGGAGCAATATCCCCTAGTCTAGTTCTGGAAATGTGCCTCCAAAGGAAAAATCCTTCTTTCTCCTGGTGCAAGTTTTCAATCCCTGTCATGCCCCTTGGTTGGGGTCTCAGCATCCATCGGTGGGATTTGATCCCTATGAAGGTCTAAGATAATCATTCCCCAATGTGCACCTGTCCACCAGACAAGGTCCTGTAGAAACAACAAGTATGCCCTCCAAGGGTTCATAAGTCATAGGGATCATAGCATGTAAATCAAATCCAATAATTAAATTACCCAAACATGTGCCTCAAACCCCCCCTTAACCCAAATAAATTCTCAAAGGAATTATGCAATTTGACAAGTTGGGTTTGGAGAAGGCCTCAAGGTGTCCTATTGGGGTAACCTCTCTTGAGTTTGGGGTGTTTCCCAGGTGAGATATTGTCCAAGTCATGTAAGTTTATGAGGTAGCATGGGGTAAATATTTGAGCATGGGGTGCATGTGATAATAAGGAAATGTAGATTCTTACATGTGGGTGCCTTTGTGGAGGGCGATATACACCTTGTCATAAATAAAAAAAAATCGTAGCACATTCATTGCCTTTTACTCTTAGCTTTATTTCTTTTGATCTTTTTTTCTTGTGCTTCAAGGAAATAGTTGAGGGACACTATCCTATCTTGATGACTAGAGGTGACAACACTATCCACAAACATTTCATGAAAATGAGAAGGTTGTCTCGTGATGATACACCCTTTCTCTTGGCTATTCCACCAAGAGCCACTACCCTGGCTTGGTGACGATATAGGTGGTAGTGTCATACCGCTACATGCCCATGGTCATAATAGGTTGACTCGTGATGAGACCTCCTATCCATTAAATAGTACCTTGAGTGTTTATGTTATCTTATGGGATCCCTTTTCTTACTAAGAATCTTTTCACTATTTTCTTGGGGATCCCTGGGCGAAGCATCTCTAAGGTTTCAAATTGGCTTTTAACTATTTCCAGCTACTTTTATCCTCTGGGCCTTTAGCCCCTTCTTCTCAAGAGGTAAGGTACAACCCTTCCTAGTGTAGCCAATCCCAATGCCTAAACAAGGATAGGGGAGATGAAAGGAATAAATATGGAAAGTGGTAAGTATGGAGGTAACAGACGATGATTTTTCACAGATTCACCCAGTAGCAACCCATCCTAAAGGGAAATCAATTAACTAGGGAACCATGTCACCCTTCCAGGTATGAACGAGGAAAAGTGAATAATTTCCAAGCAAACGTCATGAAAATAAGAAGGACTCAATACAACATATTCAAGTGCTTCAAAACTCAGAGTGATACATACCATGATACCCGAACTCATTACCTCATGGAGAAAGACTCACCGTTACTTCAGGACTATGCTGGTGTGATGGATATTCCTGCTGGTGATATGTGGACTGCATTGAAGAAAAGAGGGACCCTCCAGGGCCATGTTCAAGTCACCTGGATCTCGATACTCCATGTCTAGGACCTGTGGGCCTTGATACGTGATCTCCTTAGTTATCCCTAGGCTAGGGGATAACAATCTCTAGAAAAAATTATGAAACTTATTGTGGTGATACAATGAATACGCTAGAAAAGATATATAAGTACAATCATTGGATTGTGGCATACAAATGGTACTCAAATATGGAGGAACCCCAAAAGATAAAAATATTTGGACTTCTATTTTGGCCAAAGTAGGTTGCATTCTTGAGGTTTTTTTAGTTTCAAGAAATTGTTAAATGGTGCTCCAAGAGGTTTAATGATAAACATAATGTTGTGAATTTAAAAGAATTCAACAAATCCCATGTCTTCCTCACCCCCATTACATTTAGAGGCATACTAAGGCTCCCAACACTGACTAGAGATTTCAGGCTTACCTATGATGTAGATGCTTTCCTTAATGCTAATGTTAATGGAGTGTTTATTTTGAATAAATGGTTGGAATACTCGACTATTGAGAACGTTATTGCTTTCCAAATTGAATTTTTAGACATGGAAAAACTATATGAGAGGTTGCATGGTTTGTTTCCATAATTGTGGGCCAAAAAACCACCATGACGGTTCCTAGGTATATCCTTTATTTTTTCCAAGGAAAAAAGTCAAGTAATTTTATTATATAAAACAAAATAACAAAGGTAGATGTTTTTGAGCATTCTAGAGGGAATTAGAAGTCTGCAAATATGAGACAAGACACATATTCTTGCCAAGTATGTCCTTTATGTCAAGCATTATACTTTGAATAAGATGGAAGTATTTGATCAGGGAGAATTCATATCTAATGAAATTTCCCATCAATTGAACAACTTCCAAAATACTAGGATATTCTTTATGGCTTTGTATCTCATTTATGATTTACATTTTCGCAAACCATTTGATAATTTCTCCCCAAGGGGAGATGTGCCTACAGAGTCTGAGCCCATTCCATTGTGGTACCCAATGTTTTGGAGGCATAAGGCTCCTTTCCATTTCTATAATATTCAATATTTGTTTGTGAGAATATTCATACATATGTTGATCAGATAGACCCTAGACATGTTGGCAGTGGAATCCTAGACCCTTCTCAAGGGAGACCTTTAAAACTTACCTACAACACAATTTACAATCTAGAGACCATTACCATTACACCTCCTAGTAACCACTCGCCCAGTCATAAAGATTTCCCCAAGACATAAGAAGAAAAGAAAACCATGGGGTCAGAAAAATATAAATCCCATATATGTTTTCCAAAACATTTGGGAAATCGTACGTATGTTTCTAGTACACCTCCGAAGCCACTAGTGAAATATTTCCTAGAGAGATCTCATCCTTGTGCTTTGCATGACACACATGGTCATCTGACTCATAAATTCCCCCCACTACCTGAACTATGACAAGCAATTTTTGATAATCAACCCCTTCCAATGGTCCCTGCCATTTCCTCCCCAACTTGAGAAACCCCATGCAATACCCATCACCCTTACTCAGTTTGCAAGATTAGTAGTCATTACATGCATGAGAGTTCTCACTTACCGGCCCTTTTCCATGCCCTCATAGTAATCCACCAACACATTCCTCCCTATTGTCACTCGATTGCACACCCATCTCTAGTGTAGGATGCTAAGGCATCACTAATACTGAACTTGTCCTTGCTCATCATTCAAGCACTCATAATATGAAATTTGGAAACTTCACTTGACTAGTTTCCATCACAACTCTCGACATAGATACTCCACTAGTATCTACCTCAAAGGAGTCACATATCACCTAATAACACCTTTGCTCATTAGTAAAGGCACCCATGTACATAAAAAGTTTTAATATTATTTTTTCATTCTAGTTTTTTTATTGGATATATCTTGTTTCACTTGTGCCTAATACCATTCTCTCACCATTCTTATCATATGGTTTTGGATACCTCTAGTCACATCATACTTTATAATGGAGTCAGTTCCTAGATTTAGAATCTAGACTCAACCACATGGGCCATTTATTCCCCATCATATAGCTTGCTTCATAAAAATAATGTATGCATTGGGGCCACAACCAACAACCAGGCTCAATACAATATAGTGATCTATTTGCTTGTCAATTTTGACCCTTTTCATTCATTGTTTACAAGTCCACTTACATTCCCAATTGATTGTCTCATAGTCTTCTTGTAAATCACCAACACATTATGTTACACAGTCGTTGTGGGATAAATGTACCATGTAGGAGTTACCTCCCTTAGGTTCTTCCTAGACCTAATATAGATCTAGCGAGTACAATATAGTGAGTTTGAATAAATGAGTTGTATTTGAACACTTGTAGACTCATTTAGTAGGAGAAAATGATGTAAAACCACTGCTGGAAATGCGAGGAAACTTGCCATTGATGTCGACAAGACCCAAGGTACTTAACGGGTTTCTAGATTTTGATCATGGATAATGATTTGGTGTCGACAAGAAAAAATCTATCGAAGGAGGGCCTTAATGTATCCCCCATCAATCGACACGAAATAGAGAAAGGTATATGGTGTAAAAATTAGATTATAATTGACTCAGGGATGACTAGGATAAATGGGATGAAGAACTGAAAATGGCCAACACAGGCAAAATTCCCTTGAGAAAAATGACACGAAAAATAACTTGACTTGGCTACATTGACTTGATAATGACCAAAACACTCGCCATGAATGAATGGTAATCATACGGTTTCTACCATAATCGACATCAGCTCATATATTCGCATGTTTTAGATTCATACCATTCGGGATTTGAGATGAAGACCTTGGGTTGGGACCACATCATTCATTTACAACATCCCCTGCCAAGTTGTGATGGATTTATTCATGAGTCTTTCAGAGATCGCTCATATATCGAGTAATCTCATTGATTTGTATATTGTGACATAGATCCACATTTGTACTTGGTCATGGCTATGTTCTCACTTTTGACATGGATCCACAATGTATTAGTTTTTGGCCATGATCTAGTTAGTTATGCCATGCCTAGATTCCTAGTGTATTTTTTTGCGGCTATGCTTAGTTTCTATTACAAAACATTGGTATGCCAACCTTGGGGATGTTCTTCTTTGTGTGGGACTGATACTAACTTCTTCTCATATTCCTTTGCCTCAAGATCCATAACTTTTGTTCGTAAATTATTTCGGCCATCAGACACCTCTTCTGACCTCATACTTTAGGGGCATGTGTTATACATTTATTTGCCACTTGATTACCTGATGGATATTCTCTAGAGGTTATCAAGCTGAAACACTGAGTTATGTCAATTTTCCCTTGAGTATACACCAACCTTTTTCATGGTCACGAGCTGTCCCTTTATAGATCATGAACCAAATTGATGGTTGTTCCTTTCTTTATTGCAAATCACGATCGGTCGCATCCTACATGAATGTAGGGCGCAACTGGGTTTTTTACTCTCAAATCAGGAATGGTTACAATGAGATGGGATCAAGCTTGGATTTCTCATAATTCAACCTTGAGAAGCTTTTTATTTTGAGTGTCTAAGAGTTATCCACCATCTCTTCTCTTTCATCCTATATAATGAGGGTCTCTCATGGGAAAAGGAGAGGGAAAGAGAGAGTAAACTTATAATGTCAGATTGATTACAGAGCTTGGGAAAGGAAATTGGGAGAAGCTTCATAAAGTTATTTGTATGTAAGTTGTATGTAAGATTTTCCCCTTATTAATAGAAGATGAACATGATTCTCCCCTATAATTGATAGTATATGGTGATCATAATATTCATAGAGAGTTAATATTTTCATGTCTTTGAGATATATTATTAGATATATGTTTTATAGATCTTACGTTTGATCTCATGAGAGGTGCTTGTTTTTTATCCTATGTGTGCAGACCTCTATTTGTGAACATAATGGATATCTTCAAAGGAGCGAATGACTAAGGAGCATGCAGGGACAACCATCAAAGTATTGGGTATGCTTCTCATCCTCTTATCTTGTATATCTTTTCATGTATGATTTAGATCTAGTGAATTATGTAGCATGCATATCTATTATGTCTTAGGTCTAAGAAGAGACTAAGGGAGGTAATATTTGTAGGGTGCATTCATCTTGCAACATACTCTTTCCTAGATCTAAAACATACATGAAATTATCTACAAGATAAGAGGATGAGAAGCATACTCGATACTTCGACGGTTTTCCTTGCACGCTCCTTAGTCATTCGCTCCTTTGAATATATCCTTCACTTTCATGAACACAGATCTGCACACATAGGAGAAAAAACAAGCACCTCTCACGAGATCAAACGTAACATGTATAAAGCATAGATATAATAATATATCACAAAGACATGAAAATATTAATTCTCTGTGAATATTATGATCACCATATACAATCAATTAGAGGGGAAAAGCATGTGCATCTTCTATTAATAAGGAAAAAATATTACATCTTACATACAAATAGCTTTATGAATCTTCTCTCAATTTCCTTGCCCTAGCTCTATAATCAATCTGACATTATAAGTTTACTCTCTCTTTTCCTCCCTTTTTCCCATGAGAGACCCTCAATATATAGGATGAAAGAGATGAGATGGTGGATAACTCTTAGACACTCAAAATAACAAGCTTCTCGAGGTTTAATTATGAGAAATATGAGATTGAACCCATATTGTTGTAACCATTCCTAATTTGAGAGTAACATGATCGGTCATGCCTTGCATTCATGTAAGATACGACCATTCGCAATATGCAACAAATCAAGGCACGACCATCAATTTGGGTCACAATATGTAAAAGGACATCTCACAACCAGGAAAAATTATGGTGTATACTCAAGGGAAAAGTGACATAACTCAGTGTTTCATCCTGATAACCTATAGAGAATATCCATCAGGTAATCAGGTGGAAAATAATTGTATAATGTATGCCCCCTAAAGTATGAATTCAAAAGAGGTGTCTAATGGCTGAAATACTTTACAAACAAAATTTATGGAGCTTGAGGAAAAGGAAAATGGGAAGAAGCTAGTATTAGTATCACACAAAGAAGAACATCGTCGAGGTAGGCATACCCATGTTCGGTAATAGAAACTAAGCATATCCGCCAAAAATAGTACACTATGGATCGATGCATGATGCAACTGACTAGATCATGTTCACGAACTAATACACTGTGGATCCATGTCAAAAGTGAGAACATATCCATGACCAAGTATAAATGTGGATCTATGTCATAGTTTAGAAATCAATGAGATGACTCGATATCTGAGCAATCTCTAAAACACTCATGAAAAACTCCATCAAAACTTGGGAGGGGATGTTGTAAGTGAATGATTTGGTCCCAACCCAAGGTCTTCATCTCAAACCCCGAATGGTATGAGTCTATAGCATGTGAATAGATGAGATGATGTAGACCATGGTAGAAACCGTCTGATTACCAGTGATTAATGGATACCGTTAACATACATGAGGGAATCCACCGATGATGATGATGGACCCCAAGATACCTAGTACAATCTAGCGAGTGTGAATAGATTAGTTGTATTCAAACACTTGTAGACTCATTTATCATGAGCCAATGATGTAAACCCGCTACTAGAAATGCGAGGAAGCTTGCCATTGATGTTGGCAAGACCCAAGATATTTAACTGGTTTCTAGATCTTGATCCTGGATAATGATTTGGTGTCGACAGGACAAAATTCGTCGAAGGAGAACCTTAATGTATCCCCCATCAATCGACATGAAACATACAAAGGTATATGGTGTAAAACGTAGAGCATAGTTGACTCATAAATGGCCATGATAAATGGGATGAAGGACTGAAAATGGCCGACACAAGTGAACTTTCCTTGAACAAAACGACACGACAAATAAATTGAATTCACTGCATTGATTCAATAATGACCAAAACACACGCCATGAATGACTAGAAGAGTGACTAGTCAACGGAGTCCGAGAACTCATGGAGATGGCAATGACTCAGAGGCAATGGATAACCCAATTGTTGTACATGGATGTAAAAATAGGTTTGATGGTCAAGGGTGACTCAATGGATGGATTCCATTTGTGAAGATTACTAGACGAAGAACCCCCCACTATTTTTTCTTTATTTCATGTTTGAATGAGTGCGAAAGAAAATAAAAGTATGCTCATTACTATCACCCATGAATTTTATTTCAAGCCTGGGGTAGAGAATGGTGCTCAACAGTCTTTCCAATGTTTAGGGACTCTGAAAAGAGCATGAAGAAGATTCTATTTACAATCTCATGGATTTAACAAGCCCAAGAAAGTGAATTCTCATTTGTCATTTCATATTTATAGAGTCTGAAAAGACAAAGAAGACTCCAAGGGTATTCTTTTTCCTAAATTTAGTTGTTGGATTACTGAGAGGGGGGGTGAATCAATAATAGAGCAATGTAATCCTTTTTAACCACAAAATTCAAGTGTTATATCAATGTATCATTATCATCCAATAGTTTCAGAGTAAATACACAATCAACAAATGAGCAATCATACACATACACAGTACACTAGTGTTTTACGTGGAAACCCAAAGCAGGAGAAAACCACATAATGCTTTTTCTTATATGTCTTTAAGAATTACATTCATTGGAAGCACCAACTTCCTTTTTTTTCTAGCTGCAACTAGAAGGAGGATCCAACCCCCTAGTTTCTCAGGCTAAAACCTGAGGGAAGCTCCAACTCCTAAATTCTCTGGCTACAACCAAAAGGAGGCTCCAACCCCCTAGTTTCTCAGGCTACAACCTCAATGAAGCTCCGACTCCCCAATTCTCTAACTACAACCAGAAGGAGGATCCAACCCCCTATTTTCTCCGGCTACAACCGGAAGGTGGCTACAACCACTTTTCCTTGCCTCATCCAACCGCCCTGACATAGAAGTAGAATTATGAACTATTGTCACACTATCATTGTGAGATATACTGTTGTAAACATGTACCAATCAAACTGTAATCAACCTGTAATAACATGTACCAATAAATTGTGCCAATATGTACCATACATCAACCTGTATGATAAACAAATGCATCAACCATGCATCAAACCTATACAATTAACATGTCCAAACAACATGTAATCAACCTGTACCATAAAAAAGTGCATCAACCATGCACCAACCTGTAACTCAATCTGTACCACCAACGAGTGCATCAACCATGCACCAAATATGTGCCAATAATGCATCAAATACACATAAACTATAACTCATCAATATGTACCAATATCATCAACTATACACTTCATGTATGTGCCAACTCATCAACTACTTGTCTCAACCATGTACCCAACATGTACCTCAACCAAAATCCCTCATAAATTTCATCATCCAAATCTTATTTGTAACTCTGTAATAGACCTGGTGTATGTGATCACATACCTGCAAACCTTCCTTAACTTTAACAATAAGAGACTAGCATTTTCATCAAACTTTACTTTAGTCTCACATGACTAATTTTGGATTAGTCAACAACCCTAACTTGAAATAATCATAACTATGTACCTATAATAAATAAAGATATGAAAATAGTGCACAATTTTCTTCAGTTTATTTTGTGCAATTCCTCCAAGTTTCACTACTTGGAACCTCTCAGAAAAAGAGTTATAGAAAAAATGGCATACCTTGTTGAATTCTGGCTTATTCTAGAGAGAGAACTTGTAGAGCGTTCCCCACACGGAATATTTTTTTTATGGATCTGAAAATGGTACACAGAATACTACAGACTGTACTCTAATCAATACATTTGGTCCTAATGAATTTGGATCTGTTATGAAGAATTTATGACGTTTTTACCCAGAACACTTGTTTTAGACTAGTTTTAGGACTAGCCACAAACCCTATTTTCCATGGAGTGTAACTCCAAAAATACAACGACCCACAAGCTGAAATTTTTATCACAAATGATTGGATATGTTTCCTCAACGACCTCCCAATTTTATGGTCTGACTCATTCTAGAAAAACATTTATTTAAAAAATGGTGAGATGACCTGTAAATAACATACCTTAGAAAGCATCATCAACAGAATTTATCCTCCCTTGAATTTTGGCCTTCTTTACTTCACCTATATGAAATTTGTCTTACATATCCTTTGGTTACCTCAATCACTTGTAGATATTCAATATGTTCAAGTGTGATTCAAAATGAGAGAGACTTGCCTCTTATTTATACTTTCATGTAGCTTCCTCAAGGAGTTACCTTCTAACCATCTTAACCCACTTTCCTTATTTTAAGGCTAACCCACTTCTAACCACTTGTCCACTTAGTAATTTCTCCATTCAATTTATTATTTAAATAATTTATTTTGTATCCACTTTGACTTATAGTACACTCATCACTTCACTTTATTATTTAAATTACCTTCTAACCATCTTAACACACTTTCCATATTTTAGGGCTAACCCACTTCTAACCACTTGTCCACTTAGTAATTTCTCCATTAAATTTGTTATTTAAACAATTTCTTTTGTATCCACTTTGACTTATAATACACTCATCACTTCACTTTATTTTTAAAATAATTTCTTCTTTGCAACCAATTTGACGTTTTGGGGCTTCTAGATGACTCATGAGGGTTCTCCAACTTCACATGGCCATAACTCTCTAACCGTGAGGAGTTATGTGAAGTTCCACATACCAATGGAAATGGCATGACATATACTATCCATATAGAATACTCTTGACTACAAATATATCAAAACTCATACCATTATCCATCAAACAAACTTGGGTCTATTACCCAAACCTTTGTGCTACCGAAATTTTCTATCGGAATTTCTTAAAGGTTTGACATCAATGACAACCAACCCAATTAATCAACATTAGTCCCCTGACCCCAAAAAAGTAGAAAACAATACAAGGGAGAACTCTTCTATCCAAGTTTGACTAGAGTATTCATTTTTCGTAATTAGTCCATTTGGTCCAGAAAAGGGTTCAACTTACACTGAATAGACTTATTTTCTGTAACATCCCCACTATAATCCTCAGTTTAATTAATGCTATGTAAATATAATGTGTGGTTATGACCAAAGTGATGTAATATGTGAATTTTATTTCTATGTTTCAATAATAATATGTGATGCCAGCTGCTAAGGGGGACATGGATAAGATACGAGGGCTGAATTAATCCACAAAAGAGGGGAGTGTCTAGGATAATGGCCAAGAGGGGTTCAAGGGGGGATTACCCCTGTATATTAATTCAACTCATTTTCCTAAATTTGTTATCGGTGTATGGACCTTCACATTTCTGATTGAGTGTTTCCAAAGCCAATAATTGAATACATGTAAGAGAGTGGGTGTTAGTAGTCACATCCCAAAGTTATTGGGCACATGGGGGTTGAGTACAATAATCTTGGGGAAGAGTGTGAGTCAAGAAAGGCAATCCAAATAGAGGAAATTTGTATGGGGGGGACAACAGTTTTACACATTGAGTTTTGGTGCATGAGGAGAAAGGACATAGGAAGAAACCGAGCTTGAAGCTGGCACAAACATGGAGGGAGAATTCTAGAGAAATATGGAGTGTATTGGAGTGTATTTGGAGCTGGAAATTGAAGAGCCAGGTTGTTAGGACTGAAGAGTGAACTCCTGTGTAAGTTGCAATAAATCAACAATTGTTTGTTGTTGGTTGCTCATAGTTTTACTAGCAGCAAGTTTCCTTGAGTTTCCAGTTGAGAGGTTCATGGATATCCATGCCAGAGAGACCTTGATAAACAAATGGGATTCCCGGGGGACTGATATCAATGAAGGGTTACATTCCTTGGGTTAGGTGGGCCAAGAGGAAGAGAGTTGGTGGAAAATCGAGATAGTTGTAGGAGAATATGAGTTGGGTTGTGAGTTTATGAGTTGTGAGTGGACTGTGAGAGACCACCCTCTTTTGTGGATTACTATCCTTAGATCGGGGTGACCGAATGTTGATCTTTGGAATAGTTGTTCTATGGTTGGGTAGAACGTTCGTCCCAAGAAGTTGCTTGCACAACTCTTGTTTAAATATAAGTGTTTTATCTTGTCTCTATTGTATTATGAGTTTTGATTGTTGTGCATGATCTCTGTAAATGAGAATGATTTATTTTATGTTGTAAGGATTTGTTTAGATGCATTTCATGTTGATTAATAACACTTTATGTATGCATCTATTTTATGTTTGTAGATAATAGTTAAATCTTTTTTGATTCGTAGTTGAAAGCTACAAGAAATTAGTTAATTGTAAATGAATCAATTTACTTAGAAGAATTTTATTTTTCATGTGTATTCTACACCATAATGTCCCTCAGATGGCCTAGGGGATGTTACATTATGGTATCAAAGACTCTGGTTCAAATACAGGGCTTGTATGGGCCAAGATGGCTACGAATTCGTGAAATTCGTCGTTGTAGATTTTGTCTGTAATGGGTTTGGGGAAAAACAAAGATTTTATAGAGAAATCCTCAATTTCGTGAGTGAAATCTGAGTTTTAATGAATTCAGACGATTTGAGAGGGTTAATGGAGTAGAGCTATGAAGTTGCATATCGAAATTCGACCTAGAATGGTCAAAATTTGAGTTTTAATGACCTCCTGTAGAGTTATAAACAGTTTGGAGAATCAATGGTTGAGATCATGTTTGATCTCATGATTAACAATCGAGATTCACTATGATAAATTTATAAATTTATAGGGATTCATCCATTTGAAAGGTTGATGATATCAATGACTAGGATTAAATCGATGGTTATGAAAAGGATCAAATCGATGGTCTAGATCAATTAGAGAAATGTCGAAAATTTCCTAAGTGTTAGAAATTGCCAAGAGAAGTCGTTGACAGTCGATGGATGGATCGACTGAAATGATGAAGAGTTTGAGTCAGCCATAAGAAATCTATGACAGCCGACGGTCGATGGTCAAGGATCGAATGAATCTAATGAAGTATTTTCAATCACCAACGAACATCGTCGATGGTCGATGGGTCAATGGTCGAGGGTCGACCGATTTTGGTGAAATGTTTGAATCAAGCAAGAGAAGTCATTGATGGCCTAACATCAGTCGAATTCGGAAAAGTGTCCAGGTCATCCAAGAGAATCGATCAATGGTCGATGGAGAATATAGGGTAATGTAATTTGATGCAAAGTCATCATACGCATGTCATGCCACGACAACCAATAGAGATGGTCGATATCAAACGGTTGTGTCAGCTGAATTGAGGAAGTTTTTTCGACAACCATCGGGGATCATTGATCGTCGATAGGCTGATGATTGGGCATCATTCGAATTTGTTGGGAGTTCCATTCCCCAACGAATATCAATGACATCCGACGACCGATGGCTAGATCGGTCGGTTTGGAGTTGTGTACAAGTCGGTCGTCAGGGAGTTGGAATAATGGTCGACGATCGAGTCCGCAGTTTGGGGAAGCATTGTGTGCACCAAAGGAGAAAATCAATCGTCGATGCATGATAAAGAGTATATCAATGGTCCAGATTGCTTCCAACTTGAGATCGACGATGCATCTTGCACGTAGGCAAAATTGCTCCACAATTTCAAAAAACAAAAAACTAAGCCTGGAGCCATCTTCTTATTTTGGATATAATAAGAGAAAATTACATCGGATTGGGATGAAACTTATGGGTTTTTTCTGCAGAGTAGAGGTATACAAAATCACCAAAAAGGGCCCTTCTCCAATTCTACTTTGATTTGGCAGAAATTGAAAAACAATGATTTTTAAATATCTGGGTCCAGATCATTGACAAAAGTCCAGATTAAGTCAACACTCTTGGGGAGAGTCCAAAAAGTAAACACATAAATAACCCACTAAGAAACTGAAAAAATCCTATAAGGATTGGAATGGGGACACTAAAGTAGGCCAAAATCCACTATTCTAGGCCACTTTTTGGGGATTTTTTAGATTTTCGGAGAAGGAAAAGTGACCCTAGATCACAAAAATGGAAACTTTTATGTAGTCAAATTTTTATATACTCAACAATACAAACAACTTTGGTTTAGTGAACATTTTTTAGTAATGCACGGATTGAGAGATAGTTAGTTCTGATAAAATTCTAAGTCTAGAAAAAGGAGTGAAAATGGACAAAGTTGCAGATTCCATATTGATGTGGTTTTTGGTTGGAACATCAAATTGAAATTATGAGAGTTGTTATGAATTCCCTGTTTTTATTATTACTTATTCCTCATACACATTTTTCTTCATTTCCTGACATATTTTCTTTTGCAGCTGACAGAAGTTGGCATTTCAATAAAATTGCACCAGTAGAGAAAATGCATAGAAAGGGGTGAAAATGGTTTTTTTAAGAAGTCATAACTTCAGCTCAGATATCGGATTGGGACATGAGTAGAGTCATTGGAAATATATTTCATAGAGGAATGCATATAAGGAATCATAGTGTGAATTGATGTAATGTGTCCTTCATAAATTGACGAGGAAATAACATGTATTCTAATTAACGAAATGTTTTACAATACACATGTTCTAACAATAATTATGACATGCACACTTATTGCAGAATTAGAGGTACATAAAGAAACATTAGTTCTTATATTAGGACTGGAGTTATGGAATATGCTCAGGGATCTTACAGTCATGAGAAAGAGATCATAGGTCTGCATGTCAGCATGGGGAATGCTGAGACAGAGTCAAATGGAAGAAGAGATATGCAAGAGCATGTTACTATTATAAGCCTGCATAGGGAAGTGCAAAGCTACAGAGATGATAATGAGAAGATTATGAAGACTCAAGAAGAGATACTTCAGATCTTAAACATGTTGTATAAGAAAGTTAACAAATATTCTGACACCAAGCAAGCAACTAGTGCTAGACAAGTATCAACATATAGATTCCATAGAAAAGGGGATGATCATGGAAATGATAGGCAGTAAAGAAGCATGAGTGTTATAGTCCAAAAATTCCCTACCTATGCATACATGGCATTGGCCTTTCCACTTACATAATTTGCCAAATTATTATTGAGGATCCTTCTTTAAAAACCATTTTTTGGAACATTTGTGTGCCATGTTGAACTACAACCCACATACACATGCAAGTTTCATACTAGTTAGCCCATGTACATACACAAGTTTCATGCTAGTCAACCTGCATTTACCTCCAAAAATTAAAAATATATATAAAATTGCAAGGAATTTGGTGGAGTTTATAGGTTATCGAGGGTTTCCCAACCATTTTACCCATTGTAGCCCATCCCAAAAATGAATAACCATATTTTTATCATATAAAAAGAGGTCTTGGGGTCCCATTTACAAAAAAAGAGCAAGAGAACAAGTAAACTCTGCCAAAATCCATTCCCCTTCTTAGCCCAAGTTTTGCATCCCTTTATGATATTTGGCCTCAACATTCCCCTCCAAGCCTTTCTCCTTATACAACCCTTTCCCTTTTCCCAAGAGATCATTTGGTTGTGAGAGGAAAGCATGGGAATGATGCACTTGGAGAAACAATAGAGGAGACCGGCCCTGGTTCGGGGAGTGTTTTCCGAAGAAGGTTGTAATCTTTATGATCTTCATATTAAATAAAAGAGTTATTTTTTGTCCCAATACATTGTGTCTTTATGATTTTAATGATTAATGCATCTATGTCTATATATGAATATTGAAAGTGATAAGTAGAGATCGTATATGTTGTATCATTTTTTTCCTAATATTTTTCAGGTCAACTTTGGAAGGAGACCCCCAATCTAGGAAGTTGCAAAGGCGAAAGAGGTCTACACTAGCCGCAAGGACCAAAGGTGCACCTACTGACCTTCTTTCCTCTATACTGTCTTTCAGTTTAGATAGTTTTAGGGTAGCTTAGGAATAGAACTGTATTTTAAGGGAAGTCAGTGTTGTACATGTACCTCGACCCAGTATAGGGGGATTTTCCCTGCTAGCAGAATTGGTGATTCCACTGGGGAGTCTCTCTATGGTCTTCGTGGGAGATTTTAGTTTAAATTGGTTTTTTTAGTTTCTTTTTGAGTTTTTCATGTTTACTGAGTCATTTTAGGGTCTCTGATCGCCTTCCAGGTGTCTACCAGCCTTCCTTTCCTAGTCAGTTTCCCAAGCCTTTTTTATTTTTGAAAATTTCCAGAAGTGTATGCGACCTGCTTTGGTTCAGCCTACGTACATACGTCATATGAAATATATACAACCCATGTACATACGCAGGATGCAAAGTGCATAACTCGTGTATCTGTGTTTTAGAAGGTTTTAAAAAAAAAAGATTTCCTCTTTCCTGACAGAAACTTTGTGCTTCTCAGGATTTCTTAAAATTTACAGGGTCTCTGTTAGTGGTTTTTGGTTGGGTTAAAGATTCAATTTTAACTTGTTTCTTCATCTTCTTTTGTTTGTTTCAGAGGTTTAGAGTCGACCTATAAGTGTTAGATCCTCCTCCAGATTCGTGGGAGTCCCTGCGTTCAGGCAGTGGTTTAGGTTTTGTATGAGTCTTGGGTTTTATCTTATCTTTATTCGGTTTATGCTTTGAAAAACAAAAAATAATATTTTACTTTTGTTTTTCTTGTTTAAGCATTTCGAAAAGTAAAGAAAAAAAAGATTGTTTTCAGTTATGCATTTAGTTTGGTAATTGTAGCATAGGTTATCTTTTTGCAAAAGAAAAGAGTTATTTTTCAAAGTTCCTTCTTAACCGTTTTCCTGAAAGTTAAGTAATTTTTGCATTATAAAACGAAAATATCTTTTAGGAAACTTTCGATTATAGGATCTTGGAATATTGCTTTGAGAAGTTTGCATTGACAAAGATTTACAAGCCATTTCTTTCATTTTGAAGTATCTAGTTTGTTTTTTCATAAATTCTCTAAAGTCCTTATTCTCTTTTGTCTCTTTCAAACACCACAAGTTGCACGTCCATATCCTTCTGAGTAAGTCAAGCCCATAAAATCAACGCTTAAACTTAAAATCAATTAAACTTTGTGTTTGTAGGGTTCACCAACTAGTCTAGACTCTAGGGCCTTGAATTATGTGTGGAGAGGAAAATCTTCAAGGTAGTCTAAACAAACATTGGATTCTGCGATAAGGAGTGTCAAGGGTCCAGTTTTGTAAGATTTATCCTGGACCCCCCTCTAACATAGGGGATAAAAATGAGGTTGCGTAAGGAAAGGTAGAGGAGATAACCCTTACAAAGTCAGACCAAGCGTAGAGGGGATTGTATATTGAGGGTCGTTCTTGGGAATCACACAGATCACATTTGACTACGGAGCCTTGTATACCTCAAATATGTTCGAGATCTTTAATTGTATTCCATACCATTTTCCTTTGGTACCCTTGAAAGGATTCAGACTTTGTTATCCTACTCATTACGATCAGACCGACTGTCGACTGTACCCACCTGTTGACTGACTGCGAGCGAGAAACCTAGTTTCATATTTTTATGTGGGTGACTGCAGGGGTATACTGTGGTACCTAGGGCGGACATCTGATCGCACGGATTTTACCCAGAGAGTGTTTCCGTTTTCGAGTTACACTTGCACCAATAAGTTTCTCTAGTGTTGATTGGCATAACTCTTCTTCCTACTAGTTAGTTCTCTGCTTGATTTACCTTTGGAAACTTTTAGTGTGTGCTCTGTGTTTCGCGCTAGCTAAACCTTACAGTGTTGATTGATCATTTCACAAGGTGGAATATCAACAGCTTCGTCATTCACGTAGGTTTCAGGGCCTGTCGTCGATTAATTTGGAGCCACCTCTGCCACCATTGAGGCATAGGCTAGATCAAGAAGGATCTTTTGAAGCTACCAAGCCATAAGAAACTATACCCAAGCTAGCTTCCAGAGAATACTTTCCTGCACTGGAGGAATCCATTATTTCTGACCTCAAGACCAAAGGTTTCAGGCTAGCAAATCCTTTGATCATCGAATTGTCGACACTCCTTCTAATTCATATAGTCCCTCTTGAGGTAACTTCACCTGAACAACAGTTCATTCGATGAGTGACGATGGAAGAAACTTGTGCTACTTCATCAGGGAGTCCTCATACTCCCATCTCGACTTTCGCAGGAGGGGGAGTTGTACCTCCTCACCCACCTCCACCTATCAGGACTATGGTTGTCCAGACGCCCATTAATTTGGGAAGTGGCTTAATTCCTTTGACGACTTTAATCGTTGTTCCCTCTACTCAGAATACATCAGACGCTCCCTTTTCATATGGGATGCTTGGTTTTTACTCTGACTCGATTCTCACCTATTCTACTCTATAGACCGTTGGTCTGAGGGTAGGGAGATCTAATGCTCCCTTGCAAAGAGCCGTCGCAGGCACCACTTCCTCATTCAATTCTATCACTTATGGTGGAGCTCACGTCCCTCCTTCATCCCCTTCACTCGGAGGCACTTTCCAACAGTCGATCGGGCCTAATACCAACTATAGTTTGTTCACTAGAGGGAACCTTCGACCTCAATCCTACATGACTCTGGTGGGATCAATGTCATTTTCTTTGTTCGATGCATTTGGAAATAACTCTTTTACTTCGTCTTCTTTATCGATTGGGGAAAACCCTGTCTTTGGTCAATAAAACCCTACACAAGGTTTCATTCCTTCGTAGGGAGCGATGACAAGAGATTACTCCTCGCAAGGTCTTGGGAATCCTTGGCAGGGCTCATTTCCATTTCAAGTGATGTTGATTGGGGGAAACCCATCCCACACTCTGTGGAATCTTGAGCAAGGTTCAGTACCTATGTCAGGAGGATCGGTTGGAGGCATCCCCAACCAAAGTCCTTGGAACACTGTATAGGGAGGAATCCCTGCACAAGCCATGTCATCTAAATTTGGTATTCAACTAACGATGCAGCATCATACACAAGTCCCTTTCACTAGACAGGGCCACCATGGTATCTACCAAAACCCTGGCCAACAGTCAAACTTTTCCTAGCAACCTGGTGCTAGCCAAAATACAGGTACCTCTTTTCATGTAAATACGCCACAACCAAGACTACCTTTTCTGACAACTCTAAATTTTCCAGACTTGTCGATACTTTTAAATGACTCGATCTGTCATGATCTGTGTTGGCCTCCCATGCCAACTAAGTTTCCCTCCAATATACCTAAGTTCAAAGGAAAATCTGGTGAAGATCTAGGTGATCACGCAATGACTTTTCACTTATGGTGCTCATCCAACTCGTTAAAGAATGACTATGTTCAATTGCCCTTGTTTCAACGCACTCTTATAGGGGGTGTAGAAAAATGGTATATCGATCTTGACAACTCAAAGTATGCTTACTTTAATGACCTTGCTATGGTTTTCTTGAACCATTTCCAGCTGCCAGTGAGAAACGATGCCAGCACAGAGTTGTTGGCCAACTTCGAGCAGAAAAAAATTGACCATATCTTGGATCACATCCGAGAATGGCGACGGTGAAAGAGTTTGATTAAAGTAAAATTCCCTCCTTCATTTTTTCTCAAGTGGTTCTTAAAGTCTTTGGTTCCTTGTGTGTCCAAAGACGTAGCAACATCCGGGGTGTTTTTTGAAGAAGAGGCTATCATGAGAGCCTAGCAACTAGAGCTAATTTAATCTCAGTCTAGTATGCTATATGAGATATTACCCGATGCACCACGTCAATGGCATAGTAGTATCAACACAGAAAAATCCGACAGATCTATTGTCAATTCAGTTACAGCAGTTATCGATTCAACAGACTGTGGCCAGTCAAACTCCTAGTTCGACTGCCCCCGTAACCCAAACGTCAGATTACACAGTGTGCAATCAAAAACTCCCAAGGGTAACAAGAAAACCGAGGGAAATATGAAACAAAAAAACAAGAAGGGTAAGGGGGATAAGAGGCTAAAAATAATGCTCGCGAGGTTAAAACTGAAAAGAGAAAGGTGACATTTTCGTGTAAGCTTTGCACGGATGACCACTTGACTCACCAATGCCCTCAGCTTGAGGAAGCCCAAAAGCTATTGACACAACAACAACCTGTTGTGTTAACTAACCATTTTCCATAAGGGAAAAATATGGCTCAAGCTTCCTCATCCACGAGCGTGCCTTGGGGAAATCAGAAAACCCCCGCGCCTAATAATAACAATGGGGCCGCAAACATTTATATGATGAAATTTTAAGTGCATTTATTGACCAGGGATCATAACCATGGAACACCAGAATTTGTTGAGAAGGGAAAATAGGCCTCCAACCCATTGAATCCTCTTCAAATTGAGAATCCAGTGGGAGAAACGATGACTCGCATCCATGAATGTGGTTGTGGTTGTAGCTATGCCATGAATGTGGTTGGACCTATGCCCTGAATCTGGTTGTAGCCACTATTTTTTAGGTCTTATGTTTCCTCATGAAGTTCGGATTATAATCGTTGACCAGTTATCCTTTTCTCTTTCCCTAACCCTTCATCAGGGGCATCCACGGTCCCGATGATTGATAATCCTCAACCAAGTACTATAAACTTAGTTGTCAGATTGTTTTTGTCTTTGATGGGAACTTTTGATTATCTATTTTTGTCTTTGATGGGAACTTTTGATTATCTACCACCTTCCAATGATGTTAGGTTTATTTTGGTTGTCTCCGACCAGTCGAAGCCTACAATTTTTCAAGTTGCATCATTTAAAATGAGTCACTTTGATGACCCATGAACTTTACCTTCCCCATCGACTTCGATGTAAGTGGTTGAGCACCTTGGCATGGCCATGCCCTTATCTGTTGCTGAGGCTACGTAGAGTATTGTCCCGCAAGCCTTGGCCAACCCTGGTCTCGCCCCCCCACAGGAGCTAGATCTTGTTATTGAGCCTATTTGGGCTTGATACTCTCTCACTGTTCACAAATTTTTGAACTTAGTCTTTCCCTCTGACGAGGCGATCCTAGAGGCAATGACTAGGCTAGAAAAACCTTGGGATGATCTTCACCATAGATCTTATTTCTTATTCGAGCTCAAGAGAATAGAGGCAGGAGAGTTTGTTACGACCATGAATGGAGATGCCCCTTGTCCTATTAACCATCTCGCTATGCATGAAATATATGCTGAGGGAAACATGGAAAATATTTTTGAAACGATTCCTATCGATATCTCCAAAACCCCTGGCATCGTGGAAAATGTCCTCGTCGGAGCAGATTGTTCTCCCGAAGAGATTCATATCTACACTGAAGTTTTTAAATAATTTCGCGACATTTTTTCTTGGTCTTATGAGGAGATGTTAGGCATTGATCCACATATTGTTGAACACAAAATCATGACTTATCCTGATGCTAAACTGGTCTGAAAGAAGCTTCGCTCGGTCAATCCTCGCAAAGCAACGGTGATAAAGACTGAAGTAGAGAAACTCCTCAAAGTTGGTTTCATCTACCCCATGCAATTGATGGAATGGGTATCAAACCATGTTCTAGTCAACAAGAAGCAAGGTATAATCCACGTATGTATGGACTTTCGCGACTTGAAAAAATCTTTCCCGAAAGACAATTTCCCAACCCCATTTATTGACCAGATCATCGATGAATGTGTGGTTTTTGAGGTATTTTATTTCATGGATGGATTTTTCGGGTACAATCAAATTCATATCAAGCCAAAGGACCAACATAAAATGAGTTTTATTTGTTTTTTGGGTACATTCACGTATCAAAAAATGCCTTTTGGCCTTAAGAATGATGGAGCCACTTTTCAGTAGGCCATGTCGTTTTCTTTTCACGACCTCAAACACATAGTCAAGGCATATCTCGATGAGCTAGCATCACATTCTCGTAAGAGATTCAATCATCCCACCCATTTACGACTAATCTTTGAGAGGTGTCGCTACTATCGGATTCACTTGAATCTAAACAAGTGCAAGTTTTGTGTGACATCGGGACACTTGCTAGGTTTCATCGTGTCAACAAAAGGGATCATGCTCGATCCTTTGAAGGTTGAGTTAATAGTTCAATTTCCTCCCCCGGACAAAATTCCCCAGCTTCAGAGTCTACAGGGGAAAGAAAATTTTCTTCGACGTTTTGTTGCTAATTATTTTGAGATTACGAAAGGGTTCACGCATCTTTTGAAAAAGGGGTCCCATTTTGTTGGGATGAAGAAACTCAATGCTCTTTTGAAGTGTTGAAACGTGCTCTAACATCTACCCCTCTGCTCATTCCTCCTGATTATGGTAAGGATTTATTGTTGTATCTAGTTGCTACAGAGTCTACAATCGGCATGGTCTTGGTCCAAGAGGATGACGTGCTCGAAGAACAGGTTATCTATTATCTTAGTCGAGGCCTATTTGGACCAGAACTCAACTACTCACATGTTGAGAAACTCGCTTTGGCAGTTTTTCACACTGTCCAACGGTTCCATCACTATATATTACTTCACAAAAGCACCATCATAGTCGTCGTCAACCCTTTTCAATATGTGCTAACACGACGGGTCATCGACGGAAAAATCAGTGGATGGACAGTCATCCTGCAAGAGTTTGACTTGGATTTTGTTTCGGTGAAATATAAAAAGTCTTTGGTCTTTGAAAAACTAATCTCGAAACTTCCGGTCAAAAGTGGTGATATTTCACCTGAAGAGTCATCGATTAATGGATATCTTTTTCTGATCGCATCTTTAGACCCCTGGTATGGATATATACTTGTCTATCTTCAAACCTTGAAGTGCCCTTCATTTGCTTCTTTCGATGAGAGTCGACAAATATGACACCAATCATGGAACGATCTTATCCTCGATGACACTTTGTATTGTCAAGGGGTGGATTGCATTCTTCGACGATGTCTTACTCACGAAGATGCAAAGCTTATTTTAAACGACTATCACACAGGAGCATGTGGAGTTCATATGTTTGGGTTGGAAACAACCCAAAATATTCTTCACGCTTCATACTTTTGGCCCTCATTAATCAAATATTGTGTTTAAGCGGTCAAGAAGTGTCACCCATGCCAGATCTTCTATTGGAAGATGCGGGCACACTTAGCTCCTATGTTTCCAGTTATTGTTGTCAGTCCCTTCACCAAGTGGGGGATTGATTTCACTACATGTCACCTAGTTTCTACTAGGGGGCATCGTTATATCATCGTAGTAGTAGACTACTTTACTAAGTGGGTCGAAGCTATGCCAACATTTAACAATGATGGGGAAACTGTTGCCTTGTTCATTTTTAACCAGATCGTAGCCAGGTTCGGTATTCCGAAGGATATTGTCACATACCATGGTAGTCACTTCCAGAACAAAATGATGTTTGAATTAACATCAAATCTAAGGTTTAAATAGGAACATTCGTCACCATATTACCCATAAGCAAATGATCAAGTAGAAGTTGTGAATAATTATCTCATGACTATTCGGCAACGACCGAATAATTCGGCCAAATCAAATTGGAATTTAATGTTATATTCGACTATTTGGGCTTATCGAACTTCAATAAATATTGCTACCATTTTTTCTCCTTTCCATCTAAATTATGGGTTGGCGGCAGTCTTTCCCATTGAATTTCAAATCCCTTCTCTAAAGTTGGCAGTGGAACTATTGCCCGACACTACACCTCTTGAGGAACGTCTTTTATATCTCGAGCAACGTTGAGATGCACCCTTGGCTAACGAGGCTCATAAACAACGGGTCAAGTGTCAATATGATTGGTTCGTCCACCCTCAGATTTTCTCTGAAGGTGATCTTGTCCTAGTCTACGACCAAGACAAGATCCCTTGGGGGAAATCAAGTTCAAACCCATGTGGTTCAGACTTTTCATTGTGAAAAATGTCTTACAGAAGGGTTCTTATCATATGATTGATTTCAAGGGTAACTCCTTAGAGGAGCCTAGAAATGGGCTCTACCTTAAGAAGTATTACACTTAGGTTGGTCGCCTAAGCATGACATCTTGTATATATGTATAGTTTTTAATAAATTCTTGTCTTTTTTTTTTTATGGACATGTAGTCATTATGTTTTCTTTTCATTGTGGAAAATGTCAAGTGAATCTGAAGTCTATGTTGGGTTCACGGACGATGCTAGCCAACACACTTGGAGGCTTGCTTCCGCAGCTTGGGTGATTTGTGTACCCTGTGGTTAGTTGATGTCTGCTGGAGGTATTTTTTTAGGCGAAGCAACCAATAATGTTGTCGAGTACAGTGCAGTGATATAATTACTACATGATGCCTTGTCACATGGTATTTATTGCCTCTGGGTTTATTTAGATGCTCAACTAGTCGTGTCCCAGTTAAATGGGGTATACCTCTTTTACGATTCCACCCTTCATCGACAAATACTTAGGGTACGTCGCTTAGAATGTTATTTTGATTATATTATTTATATTCATGTTCCTAGGATATCTAACCAACTAACTGATACATTGGCTAATCAAGTATTAGATTGGCATGTTGCTCACATGTAAAAGTAAAACACACACATACACATGTAAATACATTTGTAAAAAATTTTTATCCATAAGATAAAAAAGGTGTATATATAATATATCCAAAAAATAATGTCATGAGTAAAAAGTGGGCCATAAAGCCTCATATATAGCTGGTATGCATCATTGGGCTTAAGCCCTCAATACATAGTACAAAAATTTCCATCGGCACATGTATGGTCCAATACTATCTAAGGTCTAGGCCTATTGGCCCTGCTATAGTGAACCACGACGTTCGCAAGAAGCCAGAATAACTGGACCCAAGTCCTGGGCACCCCCACTACATGTGGTTGCATATCCGAGGGAACGTCCTCGATCTCTGCCATGGATACTGCATGAGTGAGAGATGTTAGGTTTCTCTCTAGTCGTCGCAACACTCTCTCAGTCTCTCTGATTGGGGGTCCTCCTGCAGCTGATGGTCCTCCTGCTCCTACTGGTTTGGCCTCTGGCTGAGGAAAACACCTGGTCCTAGTGAAGTCAGCTAGTTGAACTAGTCCCATGTCTATATATAACAGATCTCTAAGTTAGTACTCTGGAATTAACATAAAAAGGATAATATGTAAAATTTAATAACTTTAAAAAATGTGTTACCTATCTCGACGCGCTCCTCACCAGGGGCCATGGGCATGTCGGGATCTCCTAGGAAACTAATTCCTGCATATGGATAGTCCTTTATAACAAGAATATAATGGGCCCACCAATCAAAAAAATTGTCATCGAAATCCTCTTGGGTTCTTCCTCCAGCCTGTTTAGGCAACAAAATTGCCCACCTACACAATGCCGAAAAGGAGGCAATATGACTATGTACTGTCTCCCTCTGGCTAAGACTAGGAACTCTCGAAGAAGAACAAGGTTCATAATACTGTTCCCAACCCAAAGTACTTGTTCGTCCTCCTATGACAGTCTGTGAATTGTTTCTTCATGCATGTGAGCATGGTAGTACTCCCGGAAAATATGGTGGACGCCAAACATTGAACTGCACAATGCATCTGTGCATGGGAGGCTTGATGGAGTGTTGCGGATCCCATGATCCACCCAATCCTAAATAATACAATTTGAATATGGAGACGGGTGATCTTGTGTATCGGCACCTGAGAACCTACTTTCTCAATACCAGCCTCACAGTACATCCCAATGTAGTCGTCTATGTTGTATGGCCATGGAGGAAAATTCCTCAGATTGACCGGTTTCCCCCTCCTAGAGAGGTCGGTCAAAAAGTAGATGTCCTCTGTAGTTGGGGTTAGTGATTGAACCTCTAGCATGAATTCCTCTGCATCAAGGTGCCAATACTCTACCAAATGGTTTATCAATCTCAGTTGTGCCCTCATGAATGGACACTGGAAGAACTTCCACATGCCACATTGTGTTATCATAGCAATGGCCCTGGGATCATCCTCGATAAACATAGCAAGTTCCTCATGTTCCCTTTCTCTCTCGTGCACATACATCCTGTTACAGAAAAAGTTGGAGAGGTTTAGTACTTGATTCATCTTTTTTGAGCATTAAAGGAGTTGTACGCAAGTTTCATGTAATATAGACGCGTATGTACGTCAGTTGAGTGTTACTTTTCCCATGTACATACACAGGTTGAGCGTGGACAACCCACATACATGAAGGTCTGACCTTTTTCCAAAGACACGCCCCTTCCAAACATAAAATTAAACATGAAAGGAGACAGAAAATTGGAGAGGATGATTTGTACTTACTTAGTCCAAGTGTGAGGGTTTTTTCGTCCACCATAGCTCCTTGAATTCACGTTTTGAGGATGAGGTTTTTTGACCTTTTTGGTTATTTCCAAATTGAAATGGTAAAAAAGAGTTATCCACCTCTATTTATAGACTTTTGTGTCCCTTTTTCCCTAATTTGGTCCCCTTTTACCCCTTTCTTGATTTGGTGTCTACTTAAGTTCTCTTTTGCGTTATATTTGGGTCGTTTTGACGAACTTGTTCTTTTAATTTGGTGCTTTTATCAA
>SNQJ01S0022101.1:288522-299808 GCA_010110895.2 Picea sitchensis | reverse complement strand
GTTATTTTGATTATATTATTTATATTCATGTTCCTAGGATATCTAACCAACTAACTGATACATTGGCTAATCAAGTATTAGATTGGCATGTTGCTCACATGTAAAAGTAAAACACACACATACACATGTAAATACATTTGTAAAAAATTTTTATCCATAAGATAAAAAAGGTGTATATATAATATATCCAAAAAATAATGTCATGAGTAAAAAGTGGGCCATAAAGCCTCATATATAGCTGGTATGCATCATTGGGCTTAAGCCCTCAATACATAGTACAAAAATTTCCATCGGCACATGTATGGTCCAATACTATCTAAGGTCTAGGCCTATTGGCCCTGCTATAGTGAACCACGACGTTCGCAAGAAGCCAGAATAACTGGACCCAAGTCCTGGGCACCCCCACTACATGTGGTTGCATATCCGAGGGAACGTCCTCGATCTCTGCCATGGATACTGCATGAGTGAGAGATGTTAGGTTTCTCTCTAGTCGTCGCAACACTCTCTCAGTCTCTCTGATTGGGGGTCCTCCTGCAGCTGATGGTCCTCCTGCTCCTACTGGTTTGGCCTCTGGCTGAGGAAAACACCTGGTCCTAGTGAAGTCAGCTAGTTGAACTAGTCCCATGTCTATATATAACAGATCTCTAAGTTAGTACTCTGGAATTAACATAAAAAGGATAATATGTAAAATTTAATAACTTTAAAAAATGTGTTACCTATCTCGACGCGCTCCTCACCAGGGGCCATGGGCATGTCGGGATCTCCTAGGAAACTAATTCCTGCATATGGATAGTCCTTTATAACAAGAATATAATGGGCCCACCAATCAAAAAAATTGTCATCGAAATCCTCTTGGGTTCTTCCTCCAGCCTGTTTAGGCAACAAAATTGCCCACCTACACAATGCCGAAAAGGAGGCAATATGACTATGTACTGTCTCCCTCTGGCTAAGACTAGGAACTCTCGAAGAAGAACAAGGTTCATAATACTGTTCCCAACCCAAAGTACTTGTTCGTCCTCCTATGACAGTCTGTGAATTGTTTCTTCATGCATGTGAGCATGGTAGTACTCCCGGAAAATATGGTGGACGCCAAACATTGAACTGCACAATGCATCTGTGCATGGGAGGCTTGATGGAGTGTTGCGGATCCCATGATCCACCCAATCCTAAATAATACAATTTGAATATGGAGACGGGTGATCTTGTGTATCGGCACCTGAGAACCTACTTTCTCAATACCAGCCTCACAGTACATCCCAATGTAGTCGTCTATGTTGTATGGCCATGGAGGAAAATTCCTCAGATTGACCGGTTTCCCCCTCCTAGAGAGGTCGGTCAAAAAGTAGATGTCCTCTGTAGTTGGGGTTAGTGATTGAACCTCTAGCATGAATTCCTCTGCATCAAGGTGCCAATACTCTACCAAATGGTTTATCAATCTCAGTTGTGCCCTCATGAATGGACACTGGAAGAACTTCCACATGCCACATTGTGTTATCATAGCAATGGCCCTGGGATCATCCTCGATAAACATAGCAAGTTCCTCATGTTCCCTTTCTCTCTCGTGCACATACATCCTGTTACAGAAAAAGTTGGAGAGGTTTAGTACTTGATTCATCTTTTTTGAGCATTAAAGGAGTTGTACGCAAGTTTCATGTAATATAGACGCGTATGTACGTCAGTTGAGTGTTACTTTTCCCATGTACATACACAGGTTGAGCGTGGACAACCCACATACATGAAGGTCTGACCTTTTTCCAAAGACACGCCCCTTCCAAACATAAAATTAAACATGAAAGGAGACAGAAAATTGGAGAGGATGATTTGTACTTACTTAGTCCAAGTGTGAGGGTTTTTTCGTCCACCATAGCTCCTTGAATTCACGTTTTGAGGATGAGGTTTTTTGACCTTTTTGGTTATTTCCAAATTGAAATGGTAAAAAAGAGTTATCCACCTCTATTTATAGACTTTTGTGTCCCTTTTTCCCTAATTTGGTCCCCTTTTACCCCTTTCTTGATTTGGTGTCTACTTAAGTTCTCTTTTGCGTTATATTTGGGTCGTTTTGACGAACTTGTTCTTTTAATTTGGTGCTTTTATCAATATGGGTTATGCTTATATCTTCCCATGGTAAAAGTAGCGTTTTCAACTATTGCATATAGGTTAGGTTTTCACCCCCTTCATTTTTCATATTGTTGACTTTTTCTCTTTGTCATAAGATCGATCCCACTGAAGTGCGACACAAAACCTTCTCAGTTTCTTTAGAAGTGTCGTAATTAGGTGGTAGAGCCTACCTCTACATGGATGCCCTAGGTAGATTCATTGTTTCATTTTGATGTCCATCCTGTGAGTTTTATCCATAGGCTTGGGAGTCCTTGTTAGTCCCACCATGATTACGTATTGAAGCCTCATTCTTGTTTCTAGTCATCATTCTTGGCTTTGTCCACGGGTTTCCCTAAAGAGCATGGTTTATTGTCTTTCAAGCTCTCTTAAAATTTGAAAGAAATATTTGGCGAGAGTTCATTTATTCTTTTTGTCTCATCTAAATTACTTGAGAAAAGAAGCCCCCCTGGAGTCTTCTTTAAGCCCTTTTTAGACTCTCTCAAAATGAAAAGATTGTCGAGCGATCTTGTTGCCCTTCATGCTTGCCAAACTCAAATTTGAAGGCACACCTGTCTGATGGTATTTTACTCCTTTTTCAGTCCAAACGGTTACTTTTACGAATAAAGGTATTCCCTAGGAGCTTCGGCTCACTAGGAGAGTATTCTCAAGCACAATTTTAACCCTTTTTCGGGCCTAGGGGACTAAATTTTCGAAAAAGGAACATTCTCCTTGGTTTTGGTTTATCTCATTTTTCGGGCCTTGGAGATTACTTACGAAAAATGAATCCACTCGGAGTCCATAGTTAATCTCTTTTCAGACTCCCTAAATATAAAAATATTTCCGAGTGACCTTGTTCCTTTCACACTCGTTAACTGGTCCAGAAAAAACATCTATTTGGCATAATTTTAACCATTTTTCTAGCCAATAGATTATCTAGGAAAAAGGTACACCTCGGGAGACTTGTCTCACCGGGAGAGTTCTCCTAAGTTATATTTTATACTTTTTCGGGCTAAGGAGACTAAACTTAGAAAAAGGAGGTGAGTCCATAGTTAAGTTATTTTCAGACTCCTTAAAATTGAAAAGATAGTCGAGTGATCTTGTCCCTATCACACTTGTTAAAATGGTTTTGAAGAGACGTCCTTTTAGTATAAGTTTAACCCTTTTTCGAACCGACTGGACTAGTTACGAAAAAGGAACTCCCTTGAGTCTTCTTTTAGTTTTTTTTTAGATTCTCTAAACGTGAAAAAATCATCAAGCTTACCTTCTCTGAGCTCATAAAACTTCACATGGAAGGAGTCTTGTTCTGTCACTCTTAATCGCATCACATGTCTCATCCTTGCATCTTTGGCCTAATGCCAACTCCATGTTGCTATCAACTGAACCTTCAAAGCATTCCATACACGCAATCCTCGCAACATTTTTTCCTTTGTGATCTGACACCTTGACTCATGAAGGAATTTTCCCGAGTGTCCTTATCCTGCACATGTCTCCTTTCCCTAATCATCATTATGTTCCATGTGCTTGGAACCAATGTACTTTCTCGTGACACTTGTTCCTCCTTTGTAACGTAGCATTATTTTACTCTTTTTCAAGATCGTTAAAAATTTGAAAAAGACAAAAAATCAAATATTCCAAAAAGAGGGAATGAGATATACATTTTCTTTTTTTCGGCAGCAAGATAGTCGCCCTTGGACAAAGCACATCCTTATGTTTGTTCGCCAAGCATTTGAATATAGTATGACTTTAGGAAGTTTTTCTCGCTACATAGAGTTGTGTCCTCCTTCATTTGGTTACTCTTCCAAATATATGGAGATTTTTTGGTTCCTCCTGTATCATAGACTTATGTCGATATTACACTACCTGAGTATCATCAGTTTGTCGTGATTTTTTCCAAGGGAAGTTTTATCCAACCTGAGTCAGCCATTCTGTAGTTTATCTCTTGACTTTCATGAGTCGACCATCCCGAGAGTCTAGTCAAGTTCGGATCCAAAATCGATGAAGTTATATGTCTGATGATTGAGATCCTCTCGTCTTTCCCCGCCGACATATCAAAGACCTCAGGGTAGTGATTCTTACACTCCTATTTTAGTCCTACCTGAGTTGTTGAATATCTTGAAGTTGTTTCTTGATTTATGAAGCTCCTCATCTCCATCCATAGGCGTTGATGCTTCTTGAACATGCATTTTATAATGTACTTAAATATCATCAAATGATTTTGAGATGTAGATCCGATGTGTATTTCTCACGGCTACACTTTATATAGGAATTTATATGACATGGATCTGCAATGTATTTGATTGACAACCATGCTTAGTTCATATCGAGCATGGGTATGCTTGGCTCAGAGAGATTATCATTGTTTTGCAGATGGCATGCTCCCGAACTCTGGTCCTAGGCTCACTCGAATCTATTCCTTCCCACTGGTAAAGATATTGTAATATATTTTGGCCATCAATTTCTCTTCTGACCTCACACATTAGGGGGCATATTTTATAGTCCAAAAATTCTCTACCTATGCATACATGGCATTGGCCTTTCCACTTACATAATTTTCCAAATTACAATTGAGGATCCTTCTTTAAAAACTATTTTTTGGAACATGTACGCACCCTGCTGAACTATAGCCTATGTACACATGTGAGCTACATACTAGTTATCCCACATACATACGCGCGTTGCATGCTAGTCAACCCGCATTTACCTCCAAAAATTACAAAAAAATATAAAATTGCAAGGAATTCAGAGAAGTTTATGGGCTATCGAGGATTTCCCAACCATTTTACCCATTGTATCCCATCACCAAAATGAATAACCGTATTTTTCTCATATAAAAATAGGTCTTGGAGTCCCATTTACAAAAAACAAGGAAGAGAAAAAGTAAACTCTGCCAAAATCCCTTCCCCTTCTTATCCCAAGTTTTGCATCCCTTTCTAAGATTTGGCCTCAACATTCCCCTCCAGCCCTTTCTCCTTATACAACCCTTTCCCTTTTCCCAAGAGATCAGTTGGTTATGAGAGGAAAGAATGGGAATGATGCACTTGGAGCAATGATAGAGGATCCTGGACCTGGCTCATGGAGCATTTGCCGAAGAAGGTTGTAATCTTTTTATCTTCATATTGAATAAAAGAGTTCTTTCATGTCCCAATACATTGTGTCTTTATGATTTTATTGATTAATGCATCTATGTCTATATATAAATATTGAAAGTGATAAATAGAGATCGTATATGTTGTAGCATTGTTTTCCTAATATTTTGCAGGTCATCTTTGGGAGGAGACCCACAATCTAGGAAGATGCAAAGGCAAAAGAAGTCTACACCAGCCACAAGGACCAAAGGTGCACCTACTGACCTTGTTTCCTCTCTCTTGTCTTTCAATTTAGATAGTTTTGGGGTAGCTTAGGAATAGAACTATCTTTAAAGGTAAGTTAGTGATATGCATGTACCTTGACCCAATATAGGGGGATTTTCCCCACTATCAATGAGAAGGCGCCATCATTATCCAAGGAAGTCCACAATAATAACTCATGCAAGTTTAGGGCCAAGGAGCAGTCCAAGTGTGTCTCTTGTTCAGAGGCAAAGAAGAAGGCCTGAGGAAGACATATTGCAAGGTGAACACAGGAAGATCAAGCCACCTAATTTTAATGGTGAACACAAGAAGGGAAAAGAGGAAGAGACATGGATGTTGTAAATGAAGAAATATTTCCAGCTGCATGATTACCCCTCTAGGGTAAAAGCTAGAATTGCCACCTACCACTTTCAAGGAAAGGTAGCCATGTGGTGGGACCAACTTAAGCAAGCCAAGAACCTCGATGATAAAAGGATATCATGGAGGCAGTTCAAATGATATTTTCAAGAGAAATATTTTTCCAAGCATTGATATGAGAGAAATATGAAAGAGTTCTTTGAAATTGAGTTGGGAACCATGACAATGGAGGAATATGAGAAAAGGTTCTTTGAATTGTTGAAGTATGTTGAATTCATCAAGGATGAGAAGGTCAAAATCCAAAGGTTTCTAAGTGGGTTACCCTCCTTCTATAGTGACAAGATTCAATATGATAATCCCAAGACCTTGGAAGAAACCATAAGGAAAGCAAGAGACCTTTATGTGCAAAGAAAAGGAAGGTTATTTTTCCAAAAATCTTGGAATGACAAGATGGAAGAGAAAAAGGATCAAAGGAAAAAGTGTTTTAAGCCACCCTTTTTCAAGAATAATTCACATGCAAATCAATGAGTTCAGTCAACCCAAAATGAGCACAAGACTACAAATTCATTTGGGAAAAGGCCAAGGCAGTAGCCTGTTCAATGTTGGGGATGTGAGGTAAATCACTTATATAGGGAATTCCCTCACAAAGGAGAAAGAATGAGGATTTTCCACAAAATTCTGGAGGATGAAACAATGAAATACATGGCAGGAATCATGCCAAGGATTTATGCAACCTTGGACAACAAGCATACAACATATCAATCCCCCATGATCGAAGTGGAAGGTAAGATTGACAATCAACTCATAGAAATTTTGATTGATTCTGGAGCTAGCCATTGTTACATAAATGCTAACATTGTTGAAAGATTTCACTTGCAAAGAAGAATAAGAAATATTGGTTAGTTTAGTTAGCCACGGGGGCTAAGAGTAAAATCAATGAGTTGGTTAAAGATTGTTTGATAGACATGAATGGACTTAGCACAAAGGTAGATGTAAACATCATATCATTGGGTTCATATGAATTTCTAATTGGCATGGATTGGTTAGAAAAACACCATGTTATCCTAGACTGTTACAACAAGATAATTACATGTCTTGATGAAGAAGGTGAGCAAGGAAAGATTCAAGGAATTCCAAGAGATGTAGTTGTTAGAGAGATTTCAGCTATGTATCTGAAAAAGAGTTTCATAAAGGGATGTTAGATTTTTGCAGCCCATATGGAAGAGGCACCCAAAGACAAAGTGTAAAGCATTGAAGGCCATCTAGTTTTGAGGAATTTTGAAGATGTTTTTAGAGAAATTCCAGGATTTCCACCAAAGAGAGACATTGATTTCTCTATTGATTTGGTGCCAGGAGTTGCCCCAGTGTCTAAGACACCTTACAGAATGGGCACACCAAAATTGAAAGATTTGCAAATGCACCTTGAAGAGTTGTTATAGAAGGGGTATATACACCCAAGTGTTTCTCCTTGGAGTGCCCCAGTTCTTTTTGTCAAGAAGAAATATGGAACACTAAGGTTATGTATTGACTTCAGACAATTGAACAAGGTTACAATAAAGAACAAATATCCTTTGCCAATAATTGATTATTTGTTTGATAGGCTGAAAGGTGCAAGAATATTTTCAAAGATTGACTTGAGATCAGGCTATCATCAAGTAAGGATAAAGGAAGAAGACATCAACAAGACAAAATTCAGAACAAGATATGGGCATTATGAATTCACGGTAGTGCCATTTGGGCTATCAAATTCCACAACGGTCTTTATGTGTTTGATGAATGGAGTGTTCAAGAAGTACCTGGAAAAGTTTATAATGGTGTTGCAAGTTTTAAGAGAGCATAGATTGTATGCTAAGCTAAGTAAGTGCATCTTTTATCAAAAGAAGATCCACTACTTGGGGCATATAATATCAACATCTATTGGGTTCGTTTTTTTATTGTTTTATTGTGATGATCAAATCCTTTTTTCATGCGATATTACATATGTTATGATCTCATTTAGCCATTTTAAAGGTATTATCAAGCTTTATACATCAATTTGTCATGGAATCACACAAAGTATGTGTAATCGTCGTTTTGCAATGGTTTTATGATTAATTCATCTTCAGTTGAATGGTTACACTAATCTAACATTTCTTGTTTTCTTGCAACATGTCAAAAATGTGATTTGGCCTTCCATCCAGACCTTCATCTGGCATTGTTCTAGGCAGCGAACTTATATCTTACTTTATGGGAAGAGGAAGTTGAATCATAAAAATATGGGACATGGGTTTTGTTCCCAATATTCCCAATTAGGTCCCTCATGGACTGTTTCCTAAAATTGTAAACAGATTGAGAGCAGTTCGTGGTCCTCGATTCAGCCCTCCAATACTCCATCCAACACTCCATCTGGCACCCCATTCGGCACTCCATTCGACACTCGGAGCACAGAGAAGTTGGCAATCTGTATATCTCGGGGCACCATTATGAAATTCGAGCACATGGGTTTTTCTCCCTTGGGATCCCTCTTTCTCGGTGTCCTACCAGAATTTGCTTTCAACCATTGAAGATGCCCGAAATCCATGGCCTATTTACTCACTCTGTTTCAAGCATTTAATGAAGATTCCTCAACAGAATTTGATTTTTAATGATGTAACTGATTTTGTTATGCACATACTATTCTGAGAGGATCAGAGGTCGAACTCTCATCTTTGTAAACACTCTATAAATACATGTTGTCCATGCCAGGAAGAAAAACGGATTTGTATACATACACACATAAATTATTTTGATTTTGTTGCAAAACTTTGTTTTCATGATTAATATCAATGCCATGTTAATTCTCTGACCGCATCTTGTTGTCGAAGGATAGCCACAACCTGTTGAGCGGCCCACCAGTGGTTTGGGTGACTGTATAGATATATATCGTGTGTTTATTTTATTTTCTTAGTTGGAATTTCTATTTGTTTCCTTGTTGTATGCATTTTTCAGTTTCAGTTACTGTACATGTTAATTATAAATTGATTGTCTGATTTGTCTTTCTTTAAATTGTAGATTGCTTATAGGAGATGGTTATTTATCATGTTGTGTATTTTCTTTCTTAGCTATGAATCATCCTGCAGGATACTAATTTAGATAGTTTCATTTAAGTCTTGATTAATTGCTTTAGTTCTGATAACTTCGACAAAGTAGTAGTTTAGATTGGCTCTTTTGACAAAGTTTATTTGTAGATTTGCTTCAGTTTTGATAGTTTTACAGAGTACTAATTTAAATAGATTTACTTGTAGTTTTGATAGATTAAATTGTTTAGTTTCATTTTTTATAGAGTATTAATTTAGATAGGCTTACTTGCAATTGCACATACTCTCGGTGGGACTGTTTCACTTGTCAATTTTGCTTCAACATGTTAGGATATAAAAGAATTTTGAGTTCTGATTTTTAATAGCATTTTGATTGATTTTGGATATGATTTTTAATGATAGATTAGTTCATTTTAGATTATGAATTTTAATGAAGTCTCAGTTATAAATTTGAGTTGTAGGTTTGCACATAGTGTTTTTATTGTCATTTTAAGTATGAATTTGAATTAAGTGTTAAATTATGAGTTTATGAGTTTATGGCTTTGCTTGAGTTAGTGATTTTAATAGAGTACTTTCCAGCAATTATGTGATAGAGTGAATGATTGATGTTGAATATTTTCATAGTGAGTTTTTCTTTAAGAATAGAGATCACTATAAAGAATTGTTTTTTAACGATAGTTTGCTTTATGAGTTCACTGCCCAAGAACATTGGTTGTTTTTACTTGTTCACTTAAAATAATAAATTTATCATTCCTAGTGTAGATTACTTTGTAAATTTAAAGTAAAGGTCTTAATTCTTTGAGTTTATTGGCATTATATTAGATTAGGTGAGGCTAGGCTAGATTAGAGCTCTAGACCTGCATATACAGTGCAGGCACCTCAAAGCTTACGAGCCCCGGGTTGACAATTTAATGTCGAATTAGATAGAATATATTTTACTCGACGACAGAAGGGATAGAAGTTGATCCTAAGAAGATAGAGACCATTAGAGGATGGCCAGCACCAAAGAATGTGACAGAGGTCATATCATTCATGGGTCTTGTCAGTTATTACCGAAGATTTATAAAAGGGTTCTCAAATATTGCAAGTCCAATCACTTCCTTGCAAAAGAAGGGAGATAAATTTGAATGGACTTCCCAGTGTGAAGAGAGTTTTCAACAATTGAAGGGAATATTGACAAGTGCACCAATCTTGAAGATTGCAGATCCAAACGAATATTTTGTTGTGTGCACCGATGCATGCAAGGAAGGACTCAGTGTATTTCTCAGTCAAAGGGACTATGTGGTATGCTATGAGTCTATAAAATTAAAAGAGCATGAGAGGAATTATGCTACACCTGACTTGGAGTTAGCAGCGATTGTACATGCATTGAAAATGTGAAAGCATCGTCTTATGGGTGAGAAATTTGAGCTAAGGATAGACCACTGTGGTCTGAAGCATTTGTTTGGAAAACCAACACTAAATGTTAGGCAAACTAGATGGTTGGAATTTCTGAGTGAATATGACTTTGAAATTAAGCATATAAAGGGAAAGGAAAATCAAGTGGTTGATGCACTCAGTAGCAGAGCTTATGAAGTGCATATTGCAGCCATCAACATGTACAAGATAGATCTAAAGATAAAATTGTTGCAGCAACAAGTTCAGATCAACAATATGTAAAAATAAAAGAGACATTACAACAAGTTAATTTTCAATAGAAATTTAATTATTATGAGATGAAAGAGGATGGAATTCTCATGTACAAGGGAAAACTATACGTGCCCAATTCCAGTGAGATGAAAAATGTAGTGTTGAAGGAGATGCATAATGTGCCATATGTCGGGCACCCAACAATTGCAGCAGTCAGAATCCAATACTTTTGGCCGGGAATGAAAAAAAAACTATCTAATTACATAGCCATATGTCTAGATTGCTAAAAGGTAAAGACATAACATAGGCATCTAGCAGGTTTTCTACAGCCATCGCCCATTCCATAATGGAAGTGGGAAGTAGTCACAGTTGATTTTATTACTAAGTTTCCCAGAATAGTGAAGCATCATGATTCTATCATGGTGGTGGTGGATAAATTGACTAAAGCAACACATTTTATTCCAGTAAAGGCTACACACAAGGAAGCAAATATTGCAGATATCTACATGAAAGAATTTTATAGACTAACATGGAATGATTAAGAAAATAGTTTCAGATAGGGATCCAAATTTTATATCCAATTTTTGGAAAGGTTTATTCAAAGGCTTTGGAACAAGTTTAAATCTCACTACATTGTAACACCCAGAGTCAGATGGAAAAACATAAAGGACTAACAGGATAATTGAGGACATGCTTAGAATGTATGTGATGGATCATCCATCAAAGTGGGAATATTATATTCATTTAGTTGAATTTTCCTACAATAATAGGTGTCAGGCCTCATTGAAAATGATCCCATT
>SNQJ01S0022101.1:250379-267331 GCA_010110895.2 Picea sitchensis | reverse complement strand
CAGGGGTTATGCAACTACTGAGAGGGGTGCTCGTTTCCATCCAACCGTAGGCTCAGCGACTCCCAGCGGATTTACCACTATCCACCCCCGATCTGAGACCACGATGCTATGAGACTGCATCTTTGTTTGCCAGTGACCAGGAGCGAAGGTTACTCTCCTCCCTCTCTGCTATCACTCACTCTGCATATCGCCATATTTCTCTTTCTCCCCTCGTGTCTCCCCCCAATTGCTTCTCCCCCATGCCTTATCCTCTTGCGAGGTTGTGTGTGGCGCGATTTACCTCGCGCTGGTCAGGCCTGACAGCTCTATGGATGGGTGGTTCACCTCCCCATCCCTCATTAATTCCTGAGGATCCATCTACCTACCAACCTGCGAGACATTTAATTTGGGGCCAGCGAGCCGCTTTTGGTTCTCCAGGCTAGTGAAGTCCAAATATGGTATTGTTTTTCGGTGGAAGTTAATGCCACCTTTCCAGGTGCCTTCCACTGCCTTTCTACAGCCATCATGGTCTCTTTTTCAGCATATCCCCTCTCAGCAATCCTGCAATATAAATTCATAATATTATTCACATTCATCGACGTTTTCCACAAGGTCCATTCACATCACATATTCACATTTCTGAGTTTGCCACAGTTCTTTGCAAGTCCAGTTATTTTTACAAACTGGGGGAAACATGGTGTTACAAGAAGTAACCAATTGTGTATTTTTTTCTCTCTTGTCCTCCATCAATATCATATGCCACATATTTAAATCTTTGCAATGAAACCTCCTTCTTCCCCAATCCATACTCATCGCTTACATGGATTCAATTTCTTAGTAATGTCATTCCACCGCACCTTGGGTATGTCCCATCTAAGCATGCATTTTGATCAAATGTACAACCCTTTGGCCTTGTACACAATACGTTGTGAATAATGTCTCTAGACGACAACAAACACAATGTAATTGGGCATTCCCGCGAAAGGGTGTTGTGAAAAATATGAACATGTGTGTGTGTGTGTGTGTGTGTGTGTGTGTGTGTGTGTGTGTTTCATAATAATAACCATACTCAATGTGATATCTACAAGAAAAAATGTTACAAATTGTGTTTATTCTAACATACTAAGGATTACATTTATGAAAATATATTTGGCCTAAGTTAAGTGCACTATGTACTGTTTTGAATCTCTCATACAATTATGTATGTGTAATGTCAATATAGTGCTTAATATGGGGTTCATGGTCCCTATATCCCCTTCTCAATTTTAGTACATCATTTTGATTGGAAGAGGGCCTTGTGTTATCATGTCAGAAATCCTGAACTAGTCCCTTAACTGCTTCAATTAGCTTCATGTCAGAACGAGGTAGCATTTTAGGAAGGCCCATAAATCTATTGGGCACCTGTGTCGAGGATATTTCATCTATGAGAATACTTTCTAAGGGTTTTGAAATTGCATTTCAAGAGGTGAGAGGTTTGTTGTAGAAAACGATGTTTTCTTGTAATCTTGCTAACAATTGACTAGGACAAGACACATTGGCCTGCATTGCGGTCCTTAGAACGAGAATTCTTACCAATTATTTGAAAATAATCTACAAGGTTTCATACTATATGTTGACTTATTTCTACACTTTTGACTGTTTTAATGCCTGAAATTCACTTAACAAGAGTCAAACTTCTATATTTTAACAAAGATAAAAATAATTGACATTTAGCAACATAGGATTTTGGTTCAAAATATTCTTGAATGATTTATAAGAGTGATAACGAATATTACAATTAGGTAACTTACATTCAAGTGATGTTAGAACACTTTCATCAACCTAAATTTGTTTAGGAGTTCTTTGTCACACAATGTTCAATCAAGGTAGGGACGATGAACCCCTATCCTATGACTCTTGACCTCCCTATTGTGGAGTTAGCAATGTTGTAGTTCTCTCCCCTTCAATCACAAATGGATCAACTATGGGAGGAGAGTGCACATGGGATTTTATATTTTCTAGAACATTTGACTGTCCAACAAGATATTTCACCATAGGACCTTCTTCACCAAAATGGTGTACACCAGTTGCTTCTGTAATTTCATCCATTGTATAATCAGCTCCAAGAAAATCCTCCATCATATGGTCATCCAAAAAAGGTTTTATTGATGAGATATTGTTTGGATTTATCTCTAATGAACTCTTGTGATTTTCTTCTGATGATGGAGGAGAAACAATAGTGCCATCTATTCCACTAGAAATTGGATTTCCCTAATGTGAAAGTCTACGCTTTGACATACGTAACTTTGTTTTTTTTCTTTCTTCTTATACCTTTTCGATCAGTTTATTTTTTCTAGAGGACTTTATTTCTTGAATCTGGTGGTCCCCCATGTTTAAAGATAAGAATTGGCTTCCAAAAACCCACCACAAATTTATCTTTGTATTATGTAATAAGGAACAACCAAGTGGAAAAAATTGTTTTTGTATTGCAAAAGAAGACACATCTAATAATTCCAATTCCAATTGCACTTGGGAAAATTTGTCTTTTAATTCCAAGAAGACACAAGAAGATACAAAAAACAATTCCAATTTCACTTCGACAAATTTGCCTTCCAAGTCTAAGAAGAAACAAGAAGATACAAACAACAATTCCAATCACACTTTGACAAATTTGTTTTCCAATTCCAAAGAGATACAAGAAGATACAAACAAAAATTCCAATTGCACTTGGAAAAAATTGTTTTCCAATTCCAGGAAGACACAATTAGATACAAATAACAATTCCAATTGCACTTGACAAAGTTGTCTTCCAAATTTTCATGCAATGGTCTGGTAATAACACAAAAGTCTTTATGAATCTAACAAGAACACTAAAAAAGTAAAACCTATATGTGCAGGATGCTTTTGTCTGAAACTGTCGTGTTTTTTCTTGACCATGAGATAGATGAGGTGGGGTGTGCTTGGCACCAAAAAATGCCCAGGAGGAATGCTCACACATTCCTAGAATGCGTGCGCACTAAAGTAAGTGCACGTTCTAGGAACATGCACGTTTTCCTGCTAAGTATAAACAACTAACTCAGTCAAGTCATAGGAGTGTATGCATGCTCTTAGTGCAACAGATATAGCATTTAATATCCACCAAATTGTTTTATGAATAAAACTGTATAGGGGTATGGGGATAACTAAGGCTTGAGAGGTTAGGATTGAAAGTGTTTTCAAGGATAAATAAATGGTTAGAGAACCAAGATGTGGGTGATGTGGGTGCAAGGGTTGTACACAAGGTATATGCATAGTGCACTCAAGGATCGAGTTAATATGGGGTTAAGGATTGAGTGTAAGTTATTCCTACACTTATATGGAGCTAGGGGGATATATGTCATTGTCTACATCAATCTCTAGGTCAACGTCTAAATCTAGATCTATCTCTATGTGGGGGTCTAGGTCATGGTCTACGTCAAGCTCTGGGTCTAGTGACAAGATATTTGGAGGAATGGAACCTACTAAAATGGACATTATGACCATTTGGAGGCTTATAGATTATGAGATTGTAGTGAAACCAAATTGAAAGGACCATTTTGATCCGGATTTTATGAGCAGAACAAAATGAATACAGATTATTATCAAAATATTCTTAACACAAAATAATAGATATACAATACAACTAGTTTCTATTCAATAAAGAAATAAGTTGAAACTGTAAAATGTAGCGGAAACAAGCTTGCTAGAATGGTGGCGGCTTATCTCTAAGAAGAGATGTGACGGATGTGCTCATTCACCAGAAGATGATTACAATGATGCTCTCAAGGCCAGTTTACAATCAACAGGAATGTCAAAAACCCTAGACATCCAAAAACCTAACCCTGTGAGATGAAGTGCCAAAAGCCATGTGGGCCCTGTTTGGGTAAGTTAGTACATCAACTTCTCGGGGTAGTAACTTTTGCATACGATTTTTTTTTTAAGTGCACGATTCTTGTGGTGAGATCTATATATAATGACTGTGGCGAGCCCTAAAAATGTTATTTAGGGCCTCAAAATGGCCCTAGAAGTCAGGGACCCGAAAACTAGGAAAAAACAGTCGAACTGGAAAACTGCCAAAATGAGCTAGTTGGAATAGGTGGGAGGCCACTGAAATCCATATGGATCAATCCTCTGCCCTTAGGAAGAAATGGTCTCCATGGCATTGAGTTCCCCCATTAGATGAGGAAATTTCTATTGAATTTGGCCACTAGTGAGCCACTTGCCTTGGCGGAGGAGTTTCCCTACTTTGGCAACTTGATAAAGATGGATCCTTTGTTGCGAGTGCCCTTGACCTATTTTTCTACAATCTAATCAATGGATTCTTGTTGTATGCAGTCGAGGTTGAGCTCTGTTGGTTTCATTTGTTCTACTATCTCTATGGTGTCCAATAATGGTGGGAAATAAGGTCGTAGGAGATCTATGTTGAACACTAGGTGTAGGTTAGGGAAAGGAGGAATGTTGAGCTCAAAATAATTATCACCCACAACCTTTGTGATGGTGTACAACCCATAATAGAGTGGTAGAAGCTTCCGATGGGGTCTGGTAAGGCATTCTTTATACAAATGAAACCAAACTTTGTTGCCCACCTTAAACTTATGTGGCACTCGGTGTTGATCATGGTGTTGCTTGTACTTGTCATTGGAATTTTGTACGATATCCTGAACTTGTTGGAGGATGTGTTGGATCCTCTCAACTAAGGTGACTGCAAGCATTAGTGCAACATCTATGGGACCCAATAATTGGAATCACAACCCCACTTGAAAGGGGTTGTGGCCAGTTGATCTATGCATGGATCATTTGTAGCTATGTTGGACATAGGGAAGACTCTCATACCATGTGAGAGGGTGCTTGGAATTATATATGCATAGGATATGAACGATCATTCGATTTATGACCTCGGTTTGACCATCTTTCTGGGGGTGAAAGGTTATGGATTTGTTGAGCTTGGTGTTCAGCAGTGACCAGAGGATCGACCAGAATGTGATGAGAAATCGATTGTCCTGATTAGAGACAATTGTTTGTGGGATTCTGAAATTTACCCAAGCTCGTTGAAATAAGATATTGGCACTAGCCTCTACTGTGATGCTCTTCTTGTAGGCGGCCATAATCACCATCTTATAAAAGCAACCAATAACCACAAAAACAAATTCATTTCCCCGCTTGGTGGATAGGAGGCCCGACATGTAGTCCATGGCGATGGATTCCGATGACCTGTCAGGAGTAGGAAAAGGGGTGTACAAGCCCTGTTTCTTAGTGTTTAGTTTGGAAATAGCGCAACAAATGTAGAACGTCATAAACTTGTTGACCTTCTATCGAAGTTTCGTCCAGTAGAAATGATTCTACATCATTTCCATTGTCTTTTCGACACCAAAGTGTCCTTCCACCTGACTGTAGTGGGATTCCTAGATCATCTTTGCTCACTTGCTTAATGAAATGTAGATATGTCCCAGACGACACAACATCCCATCCCAAAGATGGAAAATATTGACAATTGTGTTTGCATCCAACATTTGGTAGGTGGTGGCGAAGTCTGGGTCTATCTCATAGATTTGGGGCCATCCAAAGGTCTCATGGCCGCAAGAGTCTAGCATCGTGGTGAGTGTCACGAATTGCAGTCTGTTGAGGCAATCAACGACGCGATTGGTTCTTCCTATTTTATACTTAACGTTGAGGTGGAATTGTTGCAAGTATGTGCATCACTTCTGATGGCAGTTATTCTGCAATTTTCCTTGTGTCTACATGAACTGCAGTGGCTTATGATCAGTGTGGATGGTTGTCTCCTTCCCACGAATGTAATGTCTCCATTCGTGATAGGCTTTCACAATGGAGTACATTTCTTTGCCGTAAGTAGGGTAATTATGGACAACATCTGATAGTGTCTCACTATGATAGGCCATAGGGTGGTCGTGCTGAGTGAGAATGACGCCCACAACATAGTCTAAAGCATCTATCTCGATCTCAAAGGGTTGTTTCATATCCAATAGTGAAAGTACTGGGGTTGAGCACAAGTGTTGCTTCAAATCATCAAACACTTGTTGTTGGGATCGACCCCACACAAATATATCCTTACCATCACCCCTAGTTACTTGGCTGAGGGCCCATGAAATATGGGACAATCCCAACATGAACCTATGGTAGAAATTGGAAAGTCCCAAGAAGCTCTAAATCTCTGTGAGTGTGGTTGAGGCTGGCCAGTCATAGATGACTTGGATCTTGGTTGGATCCACATGTACACCGTGTTGATCAATGATGTAGCCTAGGTAATGGACCCTATCCATGTCGAAGGAGCATTTTTCCAAGTTGGCGTATAGCTTGTGCTGCCGCAAGGTGTGCATAACGTGTTGAATATGCTGGAAGTGTTCTACCCAAGTCTTGTTGTAAATGAGAATGTCATCCAGATACACCACTACAAAATTATTGGTGAATGGTTGCAGGATATCATCCATCATCCTCATGAAAGTGGCTGGAGAATTTGTCAAGACAAAGAGCATGGCCAACCATTCGAAAATAACTTCCTTTCAATTGAAGGTGGTCTTCCATACCTCTTTTTTTTCTATTAGGACCTGGTGGTAGCCATATTTTAGATCAATCTTATGGAGGTATTTAGCTGTTGTGAGATGATCAAGGAGGTCATCGATTTAGGGAATTGGGTACTGGTTTCTGACTATGATTTTATTCAAGGCCCGATAATCAATGCAAAGTTGCCAGGTTCCATCTTTCTTCTATACCATCATGATTGGGGTTCGACAAGGTGATGATCTGGGACTGATGTGCCCCTTGTGGAGTAGTTCTTGGATTTTACGCTTGATATCCCCATTCTCTAACATAAAGCAGTGGTATACTGGCCCATTGGAAAGTAGTGCATCGGGAGTCATATCAATTGGGTGCTTGACTTAACAGTGCAGGGGTACCCTGGTGGTTTTGAGAAGATATTCAAGTATTCTTCCACGACCTTATCCACTTGCTTTTGTTGTGTGGAGAGTGTTGAAACAATTCTTAAATTATTTTATCCCTAAGGCCTAAATTTTCCTTATTCGAGTTTCGGCTTTTCACAAAACATGAGTTTCGTTATCAATCCCAAACACACGGCACCTTTTTCTCAAAGAATTTAATTATTTGGATAATAAAAGGCAAAAAAGCTTAAAAGAATTATAAGAAATCCCGACGCCTTTTCTATGAAATTATTTTAATCATGATAAGTTTAAAAACTAACGGATTTAAGGTTAAGCTTAAAGAATTTTTGGGATTCGGGGTTTGCTAAAAACATATTTTTCCAATACAAATCAAATCGTGAAATCCTGATCCTCGATTTCCTGAAATGTTGAAGTCTTAGTTAAAACATGGATTAATTAATTCTCTAATGTGAAAGGTTAAGGGTTAAGATAATCATGTCACAATTTCAGGATTCGCGGTTCAGTGATAAGACATCTCCTTTCATCATGATTCTCGAAATACCGAATCACGAAACCCCGATCCATAGTTCATGTTAAATCAAATTAACTCGATTTTGGCCTTAATCGTGATTAGTTAGTTAATTAAGATGAGTTTAAGTCCTGTCATTAAATTAACACGTCGTGATTTGGTGATTTCGGAGATTGGATTTCATTGATGACATACTTCTTGACAACATGATCCCCGAAATCCCGAAAACGCTTAATCTCAACTAATTACTTCGCTAAAACGTTTTAAGTCTTAATTAACACGTCGCGATTTCACGATTTCATGATTTCGGAGATCAGATTTCATCGATGACATACTTCTCGACCTCATGATTTCTGAAATCCCGAAAAACAAAGTTTTTAGTCTTAATCTATGATTAGCACTAATTAAAAAAAATTCCAAAATAGGATTAATGATAATCATTCTTTCTAAGTTTTCATTCATGTTTCGCTTTCCAATTAAGTAAAGTGTCCCAAGTTTTCTTTAAAAATCTGAAGGCACCTAAATACGGACATTAAATGCATATCTCAGAAATATATCTTATGCATTAAATGCCTTGAATTCTTGTCAACTGTGTCAATTCCGTCACTTTTAAAAGTATTCAAAGTGAGCATTTTAATCTCTGTGTTTTTATTTCATCAAGCACAAGAAACACTTAGCTGAGCTCGTTCATTCATTTTTTGTAACAGGTTTTCAATTTAACGTAAAGTCATGGAACCGAAAAAGGCACCGAAGAAGAGTGAAGATACATAGGAAGGGGATATCATCTCTGACACCACACCACACGCTATAGACTCCATTAAATCTTGGACTAAAATATCTGAATTTCTGGAATATGAACTCAAGAATGCTCATCCTGATTCTGAGAATCATTGTCGGGACATAGCTGAATCAGAGCTTCATAAGATCGTTGCGCACCCGCGGCTCGTGGCATACAATGATATGATCAGTTGGGCCTTGGAAAAGGTTGATATCCCGAGGAGGAGCATCATAAACGATCAAGGAGTTATCATCGGCTCATTTAGGCTAGAACACATACAAGTAATGTATAAACTCTCGCCAAATCCTAAACATACTTTTAATGCCGAACTTTTAGCAGAGTTTCAGAGGAAAGAATGCATTGAGGTAGACCGGACATATCCTGATATAATTAGAGAATGGGTGAGGTGTCCAACAAATTTTAGAGCTGATGCCCATGGGATTTACGCTACAGCATCCTTGAATGAATACATGGTATATGTAGCTATTATGCTATGTAGATTTTTTGGGAGAAAAGATCCCTGCCATTTTCATGCATATTGGGTACCCTTTTTAGAAGAAGCTTTAGAAGGGAATTCTTTTAACTGGCATAAGATTTTTTCAGATAACCTAACACAAGAAATCTCAAACTACAAAGCAGCAAAATCAAAGGGACAACCAACAGCCTTTTACATGTCAGCATACATTATGGATGCAATCTATTATGTGACTCCTTTTCCCTTAATGAATTGGAGTTGTAACATTTCCTGTCCAAAACCCATTCATAAATATCACTCGGCCCTTTGGGAAGAAAATGCTAAGGATGAATTTTATGAGGTTTGTCATTTTATTATAATTTCGATGCATAAAATATTTTTTGGATGCGAACCCCCTCGCATTTCTGATGCAATCACAAAAAATCTTAAAGCAATTGCTAACTGGTTTATTGAGGAGAATTTTTCCTACATTAGGGTTTACGGTTGTTCCATTCCCTCTCATGCACTCCCCAAATTCTTATCAGATAGATTGGTGTGCAGGGAGGTAACCCATCAGATAGTAAAGGGAGGCGTTGGATTAGAACTAAAAGCATCTTAGAAGAAGTCATGGCCAACTTTCCCTGTACATATTGGGAAATTTTCTTTATTAAATCTAGGCCATTCTAAGGTAGAGGTTGAATCATTAGACGGAGTGAAATTAGTAGATATTGAGCATAGAAAGTATGACCCCTACCAAGTAATAAGAAAGCATTTTATACATTGTAATATAAAGGCCTATGAACATGAACCATCTATCTATGATGATGTATTCAAGGATGTTAAATCCTATGAAGAAGTATTGAATAGAGTACAGGCCATGCCACCTGACTTATAGACCGGATTCACATCATTCCAGGGCCATAGGCGAAGTTGCCTACCCAAGAGTTTACAGGGTGAAGTTTCGACCACACCTCTAGAGCAGGAAGGGCCTCCCCCAGGGTTTGAAACAAATACACGGGACAAAGAAAATCCCAAAGGAAAGATGAAGGATACTGAGATACCTTCCCAAGACACAAAGGGTTCCCAGACAAAAGAATCAGAGACAGGGAAGGGAAAAAAGCTGGAAACACCCCTAGAAATCCCTAAAGATGTTCCAGAAAAGACAGGAGGAACAACATCAATAGAGCTCGGTAGTCCCATCACTTCATTAACCCCATTGCAGTCAACTTATGGAACCTCCCACGAAGGAGCTCTGTATGTCAGTGATCTAGAACCAATTTCAAGGGATGAGATCCCTCCATCAGATTATTTTTTTAGTAAAAAGAGAAGAGCAATCTTGAAACAGGAAATCCATCCGAGAGGAGAGGGGATGATTAAAAAACATAGGGTCATTATAGATGGAAAGAAGCTTAAAGATGGAGAATTCACTACAGAGTTAGCAGGTACGATGGGTGCTATAGCATCGACAAATATATATTATGTTGGTAGTTTAACAACCATGCTCGAACAAAAAGACCAAACAATAACTCATCTACAAGACAAATTGAAAGAAACTGAGAGAAATATCAGTTGGGGAATACAAAAGGGTCTAGAACAAGCTAGACTAAAAGATATTCAAGAAATTCAAAAAATGAAAACAGACTTAGAAGAGGCAAAACAAATAATACAGGTCACACAGGCACAGGTCCAAAAGAAGGAAGAAGAAAATAAACAGTTACAAGATAAAATTAGTTCTATTACTAATCAAGTAGTATAACTTGAAATTGTCAGGGCACAAGCATTGGGAATACATTTGAAAATAGAAGAAGAACAATAGAAAGTGTTTTTTAATCTGGAAGTAGTGCATAATTACTTTCAAGAAACAAATAAATCCTTGGAGAATGTTTTCCATAAGGAAAGGGAAGCGAAACCGGCTAGAACGACTTTCCAAAAGGCAGTATCCCTCTCAACAAAGGAAGAAGTCGAAAGGATTCATAAATTATCCATTTCAGAATAGGTTAAAGGAGACACAATACTTAAAGTGTGGGAAGAAGACCTGGCCGAATATAAAAGAATAACCAGAGATGTCGATGATTATTTCCAGGGAATTTTTGATCTCTTAAAAAGGACTTCAGTGAATATCGGATAAAATGACTGTCCCAGATTATTTGGTGAGATTAAGATTGCCAAGCACCAGCTAAGGTTCAAAAAAGAGCTGGAGGATATGAAAATAGGGATCTCAAAAATTAAATTAATCAATATCACAGAAATCGACAAATGGATGGTGACATCGAACCTAAAGTTGCAAACTATTAAGTTTACAAGGAATATGATAGAAGATCATATGCCTGAATTACAGAAAAGATTATTCATGTTTGAAGCAAAAGAGATACCAGACGCTCCCAAAGTTTTTGTGAAATTTTTGGGAAAGTGTGTTCACTGTCTTGAGGCGGAGAAAAGAAGTTCATCAACAAAAACGTAAAAGCATTTTTTTTGAATATTTTTATCATTATAAATTAGAAAAGAAATGTAAACTGATTACATTATTCATATATGTAACCGTAATCTTAGGAAGTTGGTTAATCACCAACGAGAAAATATTTGATGAATATGTATAAATGTATTTTGAAAATACTGAGAGAAGGCTTTTGATTTTTTGGAGAGAGTCGATTGTATTAACAGTTTTCCAATCCATCATAATATATGATACAGACGAGATTATGAATCCTGCCAATTTGTAGCTATGTGTTCTTTAACCCTGTTTACTATACTTTATTATGGTTTTTCGTTGAATGTTTTTTTCTAATGAATAATCAATTTGAAGTTATCTGTAAACATCTTTTATAGTTCAGATTGATTTGGATATCAAATTATTTACATCTTTTCCTCTGAAATTGTTATCAGTGATTTTAAGACTTGTGAATCATTTGAACCTTAATACTTAACTTTTCATTACAAATCTCATTTTCCTTCTTTATTACCTGTTACAAATATGAGATTCTTTGTTGATTAAAGCCTCATATTTTTCAGTAGTACTTCTTTGTTATTTTATAATTCTCAAATTGTTGCAAATCCAGGAAACAACCTCGACTGTATTTATGTTAGTGTTTTGAATTTCAAAACTGTTTTTCCTATTCTCATCTCTTAAAAGTTTGAAGTGACATTTGATTAAATTCTTTCACAATTAAATAAAATCTTATTCTCCATGATTGTCCCAAATAGAAGACAACCCAACATTGAACCTAGCCTTCAAGATCAAACCAGTATTGCTCTGAACCTATTTAATACCATCCTACAAACAACAACTAACCGGGTCGAATTAGAACATTCATGGGCTGCTATTGAGAGAGATATTAGCATTCAAGAATAACGGGAAGCTAGAAAGAGACAGTTGAGAAGCTGATTCTGCTCCACCCTTCCTTTTTAATTCTTATCCTTAAATTACTCTTTTTTACCTTTACGGATGCCTTGACGGTATACTTTACATCCTTAAAGTATAAACTCAGGAACAACATCTTTTTGGTGTCGTTGCCGGGAAACGAAGAAACAAATATTTTCCCTGGGAAGAACGACATTGACATTTTCTGTCTTTGATAGTGAACAAGGATAGAAAACCTACTAAGGCTGCTAGTATTTTTCACTTGGTGACTCCACGATAACTAAACTAGCTATTAGCCGAAAGAACACCTGAAAAAACCCGGACAACAAGCAGACCTCGCCAGTCTTCGATCCGGAAAAGATTTTAAAATCATGAAAATCACTTAGACAAGTATTTTTACCCATACATACTACATGTCAGCCTGAATTTACGCAGTTGAACGTTTCAGAAACTCTTGAAAGATCTGTTTCGCTTCCCCTCTCATACGATACGTTCTCTTTTCCTGAGATTTCCTCCCGAGATTTTTGAGAATCTTCTCCTCACACATTCCGAGATTCAGCCTCAAATCTAACCATGGTTGCACAAGGAGGCATTGGAGCTGGAGGTGGTGCCCCTGGAGAACCAACAGGTGGTCAAGTATCGCTTCCTGGAATCTTCGCTAAAGTAGCTGCTAGATATTCTCCCCTTTTCCTTCCCATTCCTCTACATGATCTCCCCGAAAATTATATGAAAAGCCTTCCAAAATTTACAGGGGAAGGGGATCTGACTGCCCAAGAACATATAAATTTTTTTGACCATTTTGCTGACATCCTCGGAATAGAACACGAATATGTCTATTCTAGACTCCTCGTTCAGACTTTCGAAGGACAGGTGAGGACCTGGTTCCGATCCTTAGCAGCTGGATATTTAAGATCTTATGAAGAACTTGAAAGTGATTTTATTAGACAATGGGGAGAGAGGAAGGACCACCTCTACTACTTTACTGAATTTGGATCCCTTAGAAAGAAAAACTCTGAATCAGTTCTAGAATTCACACAAAGGTTCAACAAGTTGTACAATAAAATCCCGGTTGAGGTTAAACCTTCACAACCCGTAGAAAAGGTGACTTTTGTTGGTGCTTTTGATCCCAACTTCGCCTTATTATTGAGAGAAAGGAGATCAACATATCTCACGAAAATGTAGGATGATGCGCTTGATATTGAATCAAACATGATGGCATCAGGGAAATTAAAAGCAAAAACAGAAACGGGAAACAAAGAAAATAGGAAATTCAAAGAACAAGGTGGACCTTCAGGATCGGGAAATCCTCGGGAGATAGAATAGATGATATGGCAAGGGTAATTAGAGAACTTTAAAAAAAGATCTCAAAAATGGAACTAGAGAAATCGAAAAGAGATAATTTCCCCAGGAAAGATTTTAGAAGAAATCCTGATCCTCAGGTCCCAGAGAAAATAATTAAAAATGAAGACCAAAAAATTCCAACCCCCTTCAAAAGTGAAAACTTCATTGGAGAGGAAGATATAGGAGATTTTGAAGAGATCGATGAGGATATTAATAATCTTGGCGACGATAATAAATCACTTTATTTATCGAGACAAGATTAAGAAAGATCCTTAAATAAAGAAATTACATCGGAAGACAATGTTAGCAACAATATGTCTGAAGATTTCACCTATCAAGATATCGCAGATGTTATCATAGCTGAACTACAGGGAAAATATAATTTAATACCAAGGAACAAAAGTCTCCCAACTGTTTCGACAAAAAATATCTTGCCAAGAGGTGAAACCGATGAGGTGACTCCAAAAGTTGTTGATAAACAGCCTGCGAAAAAACACACAACTGATACACAACCTGTCGAGTCAGAACCAGTAGAAACACTCCCTATGAAGACACAATCTCCTGTAAATGAAAACAAGTCCACATCACAAAGAAAAGATGAAAAGAAAGGAATGGAGGCCCCGAATATAGAAAATGACAAGGCCCTAGGAAGTTTTAATTTGGAAAACGAAATAAATAAAATCAAAATTCTTATTCCCCTTGTTGAATTAGCTAAAAATCCCATATACAGAAAACAAATCACCAAGATGATTAACTTTTTCGAAGATGAAATCCAGGCCGATGTCATCAACTTAGAAGATGACAAGCCAAACATAGTCTTTGGTCCACACTTCGAAGGTGCGAGAAACACTGTGGCCCCCTTTTATATCATGTTAACCTTGTTTCACCACCTTCTCCATAACTGTATGCTGGATTCTGGAGATTCCCACAATGTGATGCCAAAGGCAATTATGGAAAAACTTGATCTTGAAATCACAAGGCCCTATGGTGACTTATATTATTTTGATTCAAGGAAAGTCAAATGCATAGGTATGATTAAAGACCTAGTGGTAGGTATGGCTCAAATGCTTGCTAAAAGAATTCTTATGGATGTAGTGGTTGCTGACATCCCTCCAAAGTATGGTATGCTATTATCTAGGTCATGGGGTGCCAAGCTTGGAGGATCTCTCTAGCTGGACATGACATACGCTGCAATTCCAGTTTTCGGAGGACAATACACGCATCTTTACAGAGAGACTAGGTTGGCATTTACAGTAGGTGATCCACATAACCCAAATAATCATCTCGTTTATATTGCTGACCAAGACTTAGGAAATTGTATATTATCTATTGATGATGATTTTGAAGTAGATATAGACGAAAATTGTATAGAAGAAAAAACTGAAAAGGAAGAAATAAAAAAAAATGTATATAACACTGGTGTATGGAAAATGTATTTTGAAGGTGCCTCGTTTTTCCTTGGAGTCGGAGCAGGAGTACTCCTTTTGGCTCCCGATGATCAATTCATAATCCCCTTTACATATAGGCTTCAGTGGAATGTGGATTGTACAAACAATGTATGCGAGTATGAAGCTTTAGTGCTAGGATTAGAAGCTGCTAGGAGGATGAAAATAAAGAAACTCAAAGTCTTTGGTGACACCGAGTTAATCATTAAATAGGTGAATCGGAAATACCAGGCCAAGCATCCTAGATTGCGGTCCTATAGGAATTGTGTCTAGGATTTAATCAAGAACTTCTTCTTCTCTGTGAATGTTCATTTCGTCCCAAGGTATGAAAATCAACAAGCTGATGCTTTAGCCAAAGCAGCATCAACTTTCACACCCCCAACTACTTTTAAATTAAAGTATCACATACAAATGAGACATTGACCTTCGATACCTAATAACATACAACATTGGTAGGTCTTTGAGGATGATGAGAAACTTCGAAAGTTTCTAGAATCATTAGTTGAATTTGCAGAAACGCACACTGATCAAGAAAATCAAAATGATCCCATTTGGATCATGCAGGAGGGGGAGGATTCTAAAGAGTTTCACGATAAAATCATGAATCACTGAATGCTCATTCTCAAGAACAACCAGATTCCCAAGGGTCTAATTCCCTTGGAAAGATTATTCAATCAAGATAATATCCCTTCAAAAACCACCCTACAGCCCCAACCAGAGGAGGTTGAGGATTGTAATATAGGAACTAAAGAAAACCCCCCGATGGTAAAACTATCCAAATATCTATCTACAGAAAATAAAAATAAATACACGAAGTTGCTAAGAAAATACAAAGACGTTTTCACATGATCGTATGAAGAACTGAAAACATATGACACTTATGTGATCGAACATAAGATACCACTGAAACCTAGTGTCAGACCCTTTAAACAAAAACTCCGACAAATCAACCCCATTTTACTACCTGTTATCGAACGAGAAGTCAAAAAACTCCTTGATGCTAAGATAATTGTACCACTGAGATATTCCGATTGGGTAGCCAATCTGGTCCCGGTTAGGAAGAAAAATGGGGAAATTAGACTGTGTGTCGATTTCAGAAATCTTAATAAATACTCTCTCAAAGATAATTATCCCCTACCTAAAATGGACCACGTTCTGGAAAAAGTAGTAGGAGCTAATAGGATGTCAATGATTGACGGATTTTCAAGTTACAATCAAATTTCCGTCAGTGATCACGATAAATAAAAAACAACTTTTACTACTCCTTGGGGTACATTTATGTACGATAAAATGTCATTTGGATTGATGAATGCAAGTGCTACTTTTCAACGCGCAATGGATATCGCTTTCGTTGGAGAACGGGACAAATTTGTAGTTATCTATTTGGATGACCTTATTGTTTTTTCTAAATCAGATGAAGATCATCTGATACATCTCAAACAGACATTTGAGAAATGTCACAGGTTTGGTCTATCCTTAAATCCTAAGAAGTCTCACTTCGCTATGCAAGAAGGCACGTTGTTGGGTCACATCGTATCTCGAGATGGAATTAGAATTGACCCTAAAAGAGTTGAAGCTATAGATACAATAGCTATTCCTAGGAATGTGAAAGAAATTCAGTCATTTTTAGGAAAAATATTTTTTTGAGAAGATTTATTCCTAACTTCGCTGAAATCGTGAAATTGATTATAGATATGCTCAGGAAAAACAACGAAGTGAAATGGACAGTAGAATCTAAAGCATCCTTTTCCCATATCAAGAAGGTTATAAGTGAGGTGCCAGTGCTAGCGAGCCCCGATTATCTCAAGGATTTTCTTATTTTTTCATTTTCCTCTGAACACACACTCGTCGTCGTACTCCTTCAGAAGAACGAAGAAGGTTTTGAGCAACCGATAGCCTTCTTTAGAAAAATTCTCCGAGATGCCGAACTCAGATATAATATAATGGAAAAACAAGCATATGCTATGGTAAAAGCATTAAAATCTTTCAAAACTTATGTTTTACATTCTAAGGTGATTGCATATGTACCCACTATCTCCGTAAAAGATATTTTGGTTCAAGCAGACAGTGATGGCAAAAGAGGAAGATGGCTTGCCAAAATTCAAGAGTTCAACTTGGAGGTTAAACCGACAAAATTAGTAAAGGGGCAAGGCTTAGCTAAACTTTTAGCTGAATCCA
>SNQJ01S0022101.1:206314-220795 GCA_010110895.2 Picea sitchensis | reverse complement strand
CAGGTGCCTTCCACTTCCATCGTGGTCTCCTTTTCTGCACATCCCCTCTCGGCAGTCCTGCAATAAAATTCATAATGTTATTCACATTTATTGACCTTTTCCTCAAGGTCCATTTACATCACATATTCACATTTATGAGTTTGCCATAGTTCTTGGCCAATCCAGTTATTTTTACAAGCTGGGGGAAACAGGGTGTTACATTGTCAAAGGAGTACCTACACGCTTGCAAAATTACATGTTGAACTTCTTTAACATCTCCTTAATGTATTTTGTTTGTGAGACGAATATGTCTTTATTTGACTGAGAGATTTGCATCCCGAGAAAGAAAGACAACTCACCCAACATGGACATCTCAAATTCCTTTTGTGTGTTCTTTGAAAATATTTGACTCATATCATCAGATTCACTTCCAAATATGATGTCATATACATATACCACTATGATAATTATATTTCCATTTTCTTCTTTGATGTAAGTGTTACTTTCTTTAATTCCTCTCTTGAAGCCTTGTTTTTTTAGGTACTTATCAAGCCTCGAATACGATGATCTAGGTGCTTGCTTTAGACCATATAGGGATTTATTCAATTTGATTACATAATCTTTTTGTTTGTTAATTGAAACCCTTCATGTTGTTCAATAAATATTTCTTCTTCTAGATTTCCATTTAGAAATGCAGATTTAACATCCATTTGATAAACTTTGATACGCTTGTAGCTTGCAAATGCCAGAAAGATTTTAATTTCTTCTAGTCTAGCTATTGGATCAAAAGTTTCATAAAAGTATACCCCTTCAACTTGAGTATATACTTTACATACTATATGTTCCYTATTTMTCACTATGTGTTCATCCTCATTTAGTTTGTTCCTAAAAAACCACTTGGTGMCAATTACATTCTTGTCTTTTGGTCTTGGAATTAAGTCCCAAGTTTTTTTTTTCTCAATTTGATCTAATTTTTCATCCATAGCATTAACCCAGTTTTTGTCTTTGTTGGCTTCATCAAATTTCTTGGGTTATATTTTAGGAAATAGAGACAAATTTTCATGTTCATGTTCATGTGATCTTATTAATTGTCTTATTGTTTGGACACCTTTGTTTTTCTCTCCAAGAATTAGTTCTTCAGGGTGGTTCTTTTCAACATACCTCGAGGGAGTCATTGTGTCTTTTCTAGGAGCTTCCTTTTCTTCTTCTTATGTATTCTCTTCTTTATTGTCTTTCTCTTATTCTACATTATCTTCCTTATTATATTTCTCTTCTTATTCTTTTTTTACAATATCTTCCTCATTCTTTTGCTCTTTTTCATTATAGCTTGTTGTTGTTGGCTGGTCATTTGTTTGCATCTTGATCCTTCCAAGATTTTCATCATCCACTCTTGCATTTTCACTTTCAACAATTTTGTCTAATCTCATAATTAAACATCTGTAAGATTTTTATTTGAGATGAATACCCAAGGAAAATACATTCATCACATCTAGAGTCAAACTTGCCAAGATTGTCGGCATCTTGTTTTATGTAACATTTGCTTCCAAAATTTTTAAGATGTTTGACATTTGTTGACTTGCCCTTCCATAATTCATATGGATTTTTGTCACTGTTAGCTCGGAGTTGTGCTATGTTTAAAATATAGACAATTGTGTGGATTTCATCTCTCCAAAATGTATGTGACAGTTTGGCTTGATTTAGCATGTTCTGGCCATTTCTTGTACAATTATGCTTTTCCTTTCAGCCACTCCATTTTGTTGAGGAGTTCTTGCAACTGAGAAGTGTCTTCTTATTCCATGACATTCACAGAATTTGTTCAACTCATATGAGGTGAATTATCCTCCATTATCTGATCTTAGACACTTGATCTTCAAATCTGTTTCATTTTTAACCAATGCTTTGAAAGCTTTAACCTTCCCAAAAACTTTTGATTTATGCTTGAGAAAGATTATCCAGGTCAGTCTTGTGCAATCATCGATGAGAAAAATGAATTAATGGTCACCTTGCATACTTTGTGATTTGGTTGGCCCACAAGGATCAATATGGATGAGTTCCAATGGTCCTGAAGTTGAATATCACTTCGTTCTAAATCTCACTTTAGTTTGTTTCTCATGTTGATAATGTTTACATATTGGGTTTGTAGGCCTGATGATTTTTTGCATACCTTTTACTTCCTATTTTTTACTGATCTTAATTAAGTTTTCAAAACTTAAGTTTCCCATTCTCTTATGCCATAACCAATTTTCATCTATTTGTCCCACACAACATACTTATTTTCCAATTTGATTTAGAATGTATACATTGTTTGGAGTTTTGATTGTTGTTGCTACTATTTTTCTAGTATCGTCTTTTCTTATTCTGCATTCCTCAGAGTTAAATAGGAGTGTGCGTCCCTGGTCACAAAGTTGACTGACACTTTGAAGTTCATGCTTTAAATCTTCAACTAGAAGAATGTTTTTTGTAATGGCCTTCTAACTTCCAAGGATAACTTTACTTTTCCCAATAATCTTGGCCAATTTATTATCACCAAATGAGATACTTCCTCCTTTCTCCCTCTTTATCTTAAGAAACTGTTTTTTGTCTCCAGACATATGTTTTGAGCATCCATTTTCTATGTACCAATGGCTTTATTTGTATTGAGTACGCATTGCTAACTCACATTCTTCCTAGGAACTCTCCTCTTGTTTCTTCCTTCATACTTTGGTAGTATTGTTGTCAATGGTATGTTTCTTAATAGAGAATTGTGTCCAACCCTTGCACTCCTGATATTTATGACCAAAATTATGGAATTTATAATATTCGATATCATAGTTAAATGGTGGAGCAAATGAGTACTTGTTTCTATCGTCAATCGAATTTTTGACGTTGTTGCTCACATAATTATTTCTTGAAGCACTAAACATACCTACATTCCTTCTTTGGTCATTTCTTCTATATGATCTGTAGTCTATTTCCTTATGTCCAAAGTTGTTACATGAATACAATTACCTAGAAAGAGATATTCATACATGTTCATCGTCGGTCTTCTTGGTGTCATCAATTTTTTGAATTCATCCTTCCTGTGAGAAGTTACTGGCTTCTGTTGATCTAGGTTTTCTTTATTAGATTTCTCATTACATTCAATAGAATTAATCAAGGTCATAGCATAAATCTTGGGTTCTTCCTTGGTTCCCTATAATGTGAGTTTGGGATCGTAGTAGAGTCCAGTTCGGTCTAAAGGTGATCTTTGGTTACTGAGCATATTGTCTAACATCATGGAACTGTGCTCAATTTTTTTATTGTTGTTTAGCTCAGCTATAAGTACATTGATTTCCTTCATTAAGGCAACATTTTATTTTTCAAGTTTCTCACAGTTCTTCTTCTTTTTTGCAGTTAACTCATTATTTCCTCTTCAATTTTATTTTGTTCTTTTAGTTGAGAAACCAGATCAGAATTATGTGACAATTTTTCTTTCAAATGTCTATTCTTTCTTCTAAGCCTGTTTATTTCATCTAGGGAACATAGTAATTCTCCTTCAAGATCAACATCCACATCTTCATTTTCTCCAATCTCGAGAACGCAATTATTGTCTTCATATTCATTGGACTCTATTTGTTGAGCTATGAATAGAACATCTCCTTCAATATCTTCATCATTTTCAGAAGATGAGCAGTCATCCTCTTTGGAATAAAGATTCTTCTTTTGCTTCTGAAAGTATATTTTCCTTTGAGTTTTACCCTTTCTTCTTTCATTAAAAGTTTCCTTGTCTTTGTTGTCCCTATTTTTATTATGAGGGAATTTGGAAGCAAAGTGTCCTACTTCACCATAGTTAAACATTTAAAAGGAAGCTTACCTTTATATTTTCCAGTTCCTCTTTGGAGCCTTCTTACAAATTTGGCTTCTTCTTCATCAGATTCTTCGTTTGATTTGTCACTTGATCTTTCTTTTGTTTTGTTGGTATTCCTTGAGGCTTTGAATGTTGATTCTTTTTTAGGTACTTTTTCTTGTCATATTCGCATCTCATAGGATGTAAGAATTCCATGAAATTCATCCATTGTTAGTTTTTCCAAATGACTTTTTGTCTTCAAGAGTTGATATCTTAGGATTGAATCTCATAGGTAGTGACCTGAGTACTTTATGCACAATGAATTTATCATTAATGGTTTCCCCCAAACATCTCATGATGTTTACAATTTCATCTACATGTAAGAGGTGTGTTGCAATATTTTTTTCTTCATTCATATTCAGACTTTCAAATTGACTCATGTGAGTTTGTATATTTTCTTGCTTAACTTTAACATCTCCTTCATTAGTGTTTTGTAGTTTATCCCACATCTCCTTTGTTGATTTACAGTGCATAACTTTGGTGAATTCTGATTTTGATAATCCTTCCAAAATTGCATTCATGGCATTTGCATTGTTGTCACCAAGCTTCTTTGCACCTATATCAAAAAGTGGATTTGTTGGGGTTTCATAACCATTCTTGATTTATTCCTAAACATCATACCCTAGTTACTACAATTACACTTTGATTCTAATTTTCCAGAAGGCATAATCAGTTCCATCGAAATATGGAGATTTTCTTAAGGATAATCTCTCTTATTTATCCATGTGATCTATTAGGATATGCCTTCCAGTGGTTAGACTATTTTTGAAGGAAACCTCTCTTATAACAATTTTTTGAGTATTAATAGTACTGGGAGGGGGAGTGAATCGGTACTAAGCACTTTCAAAAATATGTTTTACACTTGTTTAAAACACATTAGCATTTATTGTTGCAAGCATTCATATCAGAGAGACACTCATCATAACCAATATTGTACAGATATAGAGATGAAAACCTTGAAATTATTTTATATATAAATGTCAAAATAATTATTTGTGAGGACACCAATCCTCTTATGAGAACCAACTCAAAAAATTCAGGCACCAACATGCAAATGAAAGAGGACATGAATCCTCTATAGGAACCAACCTAAACACTAGGTACGAAGCTGGAGACAAGCACCAACTTGCAAATGGAGAGGACACCAATCCTCTGTAGGCACCAACCTACACACTAGGTACCAACCAGGATGTTCTAAAATTCCTTTGGAAACAATTCTATCTGAAATGATCTATAATCCACACCAAATTACTTCAAAGAATACCCAGTCTTCTTCTCCACGAGGTTCATGAGATATGAACTCTACTCTGCTTCCTCTCTATTTCATATCTTCTGCCTTCTGCTTCCACCTTACACCCTTTTCTTGATTATGGCATTGTCATTTATATAGCTCATGTACTCAACCATTTGTCCATATATGAATTCGTGCTCATAAATTTGGCTCCAAATCCCCCATTTTCGTCAAGTTAGGCTATAAAAATCTCCATGAAAATTAATCTTCAACCTCCTTCCATCGCACACAATTATTCACATAAACCTTAATGCTTAGGAGTCATCTGATCTCATTCTGGATTGAATCTCAACCGTCGATCTATTCTTTCATGTCGAGACCATCAAGGTGTTGAAACACTCAACACCATTTCAACACATAGGATCTATTCGATCATCTCTTGATTAGATCGTGATTGTTAGATCTAATCTCCATAACTTTTGAACTACCAGGCTATCAGACCCTTTGGACTTCATCGCTTATCCACCGTTGGATCTAGTATATATTTTTTCATGTCCATTGATCTATCCTATTTCATATTGACAGGTATTATTTAAGCATTAATCCCCTTCTTGGTCATATGACCAAACTCCAAGTCCACGAGCTAATTATTTCTCTATTTATCCCATGAGTTGTCCCCAGTGTGAAGTCTCCTCACAGTCGTTGATCGATTTCCAGATGGACGATAGTGATCTCTCTTCATACTATTTCAACTTTTATTCTTTGTGATTGATCATCACTATGAAGGACAATCCAGGTCTCATCTCGCAATTTAGTCTTCAGAGTAATTTTGAAAGCGCATCTCAGAAATCTACGAAACTTATTCCCCAATGAATGGTATATCTTGATCCTATGTGTGTCCTGATGGATGGTTTAGATTTACTTTCATGTCCATTTCTTTCAGAGCTCGTCATCGGTCTCTCTTGCACTAATGTACTCTAAAACATCCACTACATCGATCTTTCACCTTCTTCCTCAAAATATGAGCACTGAGAGCCTCTCCACCGTTGATCTGTCTAGATCTAACGGTCATGGATCACCGTCCTAATCCCACTACGCCAAACCTATGCCATGAAAGTCACACATGGATGTGACATGTCAACCTCTTACTCGCCAATCTGATTGCCATGTGTCACTTTCTCATTCATCCACATCACCACCATGTGTCACAATTTCATTTGTGGATACCACATCTAGGCTTTGTTAGCTACCATATGTCACTTCCTCATTCATTGATGCCACTTGTCCTAGTCTCTATCATCTACCATGTGTCTCTTTCTAATTTCCAGATAATATTATTCAATCATATGTTTGTTAGAGCGTTGTAACAAAATCCCTAAATTGTACTCTGAAATTCTCACTTTGAAGGCTAATAAGATGTCGCCATGTGTCACCTTCTTAGATTTTGATATGTCTACTTTGAATCCATTCTAGCCATTTGTCATATCTTCCTTCACCAATATGGATCGTTGATTAAGCATTTCAGAGTTGTTGGTTCGTGAAGACATTGTCATGTGTCATTCTTAGATCCATACACTTTCATCGTTCTAAAATCCTTTGGACCATTCATCGTACTATCTTCATCGAAGCTCTTTCATCATTGCAACCTTTTTTACTCTGAAACTTCAACTCTAAAACACTTCTACATTTTGACACGTGTCTTCACTAGATCTATTAGTGAGGATCACTCCAAATTAATCTTTTCCATCCATCGCTCTGCCTTTTTCGGAGTATTCTTTGTTTATATATCCTCTCGACTCCAAATATGCCACTCCGAAGGATTTTCATTGTTTCTTCAGATCTCGAACATAAGTTGATTTTTTTTCGTCGATATGGATAGATATGAAATCTCTTCAATCTATTATTATCATATGAATGGATACTATGGGAATACCTTTTGAAACACTAATCAAGGCCAAGAACATAATATGATTTGATTCTTTTTCTCGATACCTTTGGATAGGAGTATAATTTGACATGAGATAGAAAGAGGTTCCAATATGGAGCTTTGAAACACACTCAATTCATTCTTTTCGAATTCTCATTGTTGAATGATATGATCCATCGATCTGGTGAGCTCCTCTCCCAGATCTAATTTTAGCTGTCTATTTTTAAACCCTGCACAAACACAGATTTCACACAATTGGACTTTGATCTCAGGTACGATCCTTGCAACCATGATTGCCTTCAATTTTCATCATAAAATGAAAACATATAGGTTGATTATAACCCATATAGAGACTATTCGATCGCAATCCTTGGACCTCGAATCATAGTATTCATGCCTTCATCAGTTTGATAAATGATATCCATCACTGTCTTCCTTTGACATCAATGAAAACACAGTTTCTAACAAGTACATGTCGCAACAAGGATTCAAAAGAGGCATGTATAAAAATATATGTATATCTTAGAATTGAAAAAGACAGGTTGTTAGTTAGAGTGGTCTATGTGGATGACATCATATTTGGTTGCAACAATGATAAATCAAGTCATAAATTTGCTCAATAAATGTCAAAAGAGTTTGAAATGTCTATGATTGGAGAGATAACTTTCTTCCCTGGAATTCAAATCACTCAGTCATTGAAAGGAATGTTTATTACTCATTCCAAATACCTGAAATACATACTTACAAATTTTGGAATGGATGAAAGTGCACCTTTTAGCACTCCAATGACAACCAGTTGCAAACTCAGCAAGGAAGATGAGTCACCTTTTGTAGATTCAACTCTCTACAGATATATGGTTGGGAGCATACTATATTTGATTGAATCTAGACCTAATACCATGCAGGCAATAGGAATGGTGGCTAGATTTAAATCATCTCCCAAGGAATCACATGTGATGGTTGTCAAGAGAATATTTAGATATCTTAAAGGAACATCAGACTTTGGCTTATGGTATCTAAGGAATAAAGAATTTGAACTAATTTCCTACACAAATGTTGATTAGGCTGGTAGTGTGGATGACAAAAAGAGCACTAGTGGAAATGCATTTTCCTTAGGAGAATCTCTAGTCTCATGGTCAAGTAGAAAACAATCATCAATTTCACTATCTACAACAGAGGTTGAATATATTGCAGTTGTTGAATGTTGCACTCAAATCTTGTGGATGATACAAACATTGGATGATACTAAAATTAAATGTAATCAGTGTATACCTATCTATTGTGACAATACAAGTGCCATCATCATCTCCAAGAATCCAATCATGCATGCAAGGACCAAACATATACCCATCAAGTATCATTTCTTGAGAGAGAAAGTTAGTGACAAAAAGGTTAGATTGAAGTATGTTAGTTCAAAGGAGCATATAGCAGACATATTCACTAAACCCCTAGCTAAAGAAGCATTTGAACATCTAATGCAAAATCTGGGAGTAATATCTCTACAATAAAATAAAAAATCATGATGACAGGGGAGAAACATTGACAGGGGGAGCTGTCAAAAATAGAGGATGGAAAAAGGTTCACTGAAAAAATAAAGGGTTGTTGACAAGGGAAGCAAGAAAAAAATGACAAGTACTGTCACTCAAAACAAAAGAAGGATAACCAGTAGACAATTGATGATGAACCTCATTCTGGTATCAGAAGCTTTGACATTAATGTTAAAGGGGGAGAAAATAATGGTAAAAAAATTACTCGTTGTTAAGGGAGCATTTTATTTTACGATGTGTTGCCATCAATGCCAAAGGGGGAGATTGATGAAAATATCGTGTTGGAATTGATGTAAACATGAAGACAAAAAGTACCATAGTGAAGTATGACATGGAACTGCAATGAAAGCAATAGGAATATTGAGTTACAAGAATGCAGTGGACTACTAACTACAAGAATATAGGTTACAAGAATGCAAAGTTGGACCACCGGAATACAAGGGATCGTTTGGTCGAGTGCTTTAAAAGAATGAAAGAATGAGACAATTTCAATTACTACATTGTTCGAGTCAAGTTTTCTTAGTGAATGTATATTATGTTGAGATAGGAACATGATGAATAGAACAAATACAAGTGAGTCTCCCTCTTGAATATTTTCTCATGCACTATCATTTTAGAGTGTAGTCGAAGGGAAATTTGTTGATGTATCACCGAGAACCCTTGAGTTTGTCATATCAACACAATAGTCGATATTTTGTAGCAAGTTTTGGTCATCATTCTTGTCAGGCCAAAGTTGGACAACTCTTCAAACCCAAACAATTTTCAGCAGCCACCAATGGTTATATCCACTCAGGTAGTCAATTGTTGAATAAATTGTCTTTGATTTCAAAGTTTAGTAAGTGATTAAATATAAATGTGACTTTGGTATCACTTTAATAAATATAAAAGTGGAAAAGTTAATTGGAAACATAGTTTACGCAAAAGTGGAAATGAAAGTGGATTAAATATAAATATAACTTTAATAAATACCAAAAGTTGAAAATTTAGGTGGAAGTGGAGTTTACGTTAAAGAGGAGTAAATATAAAGTGAAATTGGATTAGAGAAAAAGGTAAAAGTGAAATTGGATTAAAGAAAAAGGGAAAAAGTGAAAATGCACATGGTATGTGCATATGGTATTTGCAAACCATGGTAGTATTTACTCATGGTAAGGTAAAAGGTTAATTAAAAATTAAAAAGGGGGAAAAGCCAATTATTATTTAAAGAATATGACTTTTCATATAAAGATTATTGAAAAATCACAATGGCTTATTATATTCAAAAGACACATACTTATAATGAAGAGATGCATTCATATATATTGAAGAGGTGCAACTGTTCAGTTGTACATGACCATTGGAAGACTATATAAACTAAAATTCTTGTTGAAAGAAGGTGTGTCTTTGAGCATGAAATCTGAATATCAATAACAGAGTAAGAGGTCAAGAAATTAAATAAAAATATGCAGCAAAATCTAAAGAAGATTATGAAGATTATGAAGATTTGAATATTAAAGTACTTATCATAAAAAGGGAGGTTGGGTGGTGCTAGGGCAGGTTGGAGCCTGCAAAGGAGGTTGTAGCCTCCTTCCAATTGAAGTTGGTAAACCAAGGTGTTGCATCATCTTTTCAATTGTAGTTGAAGAAAGTAGGGAGTCGGTGCTTCCTTCTAGTAGGTGTTGGTAAAATCTAGGGGGTCACAGCCTCCTTCTAGTTCGTGCTAGTAAAACAAGGAATTGGTGTTTCCTTTTGAGTTGGAACTCATGAATTAAATGCAATCCTTATTAAAAATAAAAATAACAGTTGTGATTATTTCCAAGTTGGGTTTTTCACGTTAAATTATACATATTGTATCTTTTTGTTGATCTTTTGTTTTGATTTGATAAAATTAATATTTAAGTGGTTTTTAATTTTTGAAAAAGGATAATACTGATTCACCCCCCCCTCTCAGTATTAAACAATATTCCAACATGGAGTTGCAACAAGGAACCTTAGAAATCATTGAATCCCAACAAAGTCACCTTATTTATCACTTTCATGAATCCTGGTTTTAATTTCCTGTATGTATCAAAGTTTGTGGACTACTTATCTTATTGAAAATTTTCTTAACATTGGCTTCCTTTTGGATTGGTTATGGAGTTTGGTATCTTTTTGTATTCTATATCTAGATTTTAGATTATGACATTATAGAACAACTTAGTCTAGAAATATTCATTTAAGCAAGGATACTAGAATATTGAAAACTTAACATCTGAGTTTTGTTGAAGGAAGGATAGAATCTCTCTTATTTATCAGTTTCACCAAAGGCACTTTGAAATACCAACAGATATCTATAATTGAATTTTTTTTATCTTTAATAAAATTACCAGATTTGTTTTCTTTGGAAAAAAAAATATTTATACAATTCGGAACTAGAACATTTGCAACATACCGGTTGACATCATTTCAACACAATAAATTACACCATTTCAACATTTAATATCTCTACAATTTAAAAACTACATTTAAAATGTATGGACTTGTGATGTTAGTAATATTTGGAACCATCATGCCTACAAGATATATTATTGCCCCACTACATTGTCGAGATTAATAAAATTTTCTTTGAGATTTCTGTGGTGGGAATAGTTTGCACTACTAATTTTTGAAAAAGCCACAATGTCCATTGTTATGTTATCATTTTGAATCTAGATCTAGATCCATCATTAGAACAACAATTCAATTAGAGAAGAGGGCAGAAGAGTTGTATTAATATTGAAAAAGTAAAGGTGATCCTTAAAAACTAAATACGTTGGCCACAAAAAATTATTGTATTGACAAGACATATATTTAGGTTGGTCCTTCTTTATTGTATAACATTTCCAATCAAAGTGTTATATAATTGGTGATATCATCTCATATTTATTCGAAAATCTTTGTGTCCTCTTACCAATTCTTTCATGCTCTCCTAAAATCTTTGTAAAATACTTTGTCATAACCTCTATAAAATACTATGCCCACTAGCCTAAAACCTTTGTAAAATATTTATTCTATGTTAATACATTTGAGAAAACTTTCATAAATTCCTTCCACAAAACATCTACAAAATTATATGGTTCCAATTGCATAGGCTTTAGCAATTTATGTCGGAAAGTTTTGGTCGGTACATTAACATTAAAAGCCTCTGCAAAATCCACCACAAAATTTTGTTTCTTAGTACATGATATATTACATAAATCATCTTCTTCAATGCCAAATTATCAATGTCCATGATTACTATGGCATGTATGAGTTTTTGTATAGGTTCAATGACTTTGTAAAGTTTAGGGTACTCTTAATTTTTTATTTTTCATGGACCTTGTGTATTCACAACTTTATGTCCTACCACTCGATAAAGGAGTGCATTGGTGATGAGGTATCATCTAAAGAGTGTGAGAATTAATTGTTTTCATTCATTACTCCATATATATTTTCCAATTCATCATTATTAGAAACATTAAGAATAATATGCTTCTAGTTGTTTCTCACATATAGGGTATGTTTTAGATTATTCACCAATAGAAGAAATAGTTATAACAAGATTTATAGTTGTAACTATGTACACTTTCATACCTTAACGTCCTAATGTTTGAATGAAAATGAATCTATAACTCATTTCTCCAAATAGAGAGGAAAAACATGAATGCAATTTACATTCTTTGTCTTGATGACTAGATAATGAGAATAGTTGTGGTATATAGGTCCACAAAAGAAACACAATATTTTAGTGTCATTTTTTAGTGTACAATTCACCAAGGTGTGAACCCACATACCACTGCACTTAAACACTACATTACGCATTAACAACCTTGATGCTAATTTATGTTTTATGTACCATGATGAGCTCTTCCCTGTTTTTCCTTTTGCAAAACATAAATATTTTATCATTCAATAAGAGCAATGTTTTTATAAACTATTCCCCAAAGGCTCACTCAAAGGTTGAGGTTGAGGCATGATATTCAAAAAGGGTAGTTGTAGAGTTTACATAATAGTTGTGATGTTTGGAGGAAGATGGTATTACCATTATGAACTATATATGGTTTGTCATGCATGACGATTCAAAAATGGATGGGACTAGAACCAAGAGATTTGAAGGTTCCTACCCCATTATAATAAAGCATGCTTGTGAAGTAAACAAGTGTGACAAACATGTTAATTGTGTATCCATGAATTGTGCATGAAATAATAATTATCTATTGTCTTTGGTCCATGGGGATATTAATTGGCTCAGTGTACTCCACTGCATGACTTAGTCTGTATTCTAAAGTGGACATTCTTTAGTTAAATGATTTGATAAACAAAAGTAATAAAATATATATTAGGGCTTCTAAATAGACAATTGGAAAACATATTGTTGTAATGTTTGTATACATTGTTTGACATTAAATTTTTCACCATTAACACGAGAAAATAATTCTAGAGCACCATCGTAGCTCTATTTGATATCCTATAAATCATTTGGATATGTAGTTGGATTCATGCCTTTTATGATGATGTTAAAAGCGGGAGGAAAATAGTACAAAAACAAATGTATGCATTGTATTTTTTAAGATTTGATATGCTCTATTCATATGCTTCTCTAAACCTATGATCAAATTCATTCAAAGAAACCCATAGTTTCCAATTAATGTTGATGAGTGTGGGGATTCTTGTTGATAGTTGGACCATCCCATTTGATTACTTCAAAATATTATTGTATACATCTTGGAATGTGGTGGGCCATAGGTTCAAGAATTATTTATCATTATGTTGGAGATAAGAACCAAAAACATATGTAAATTCCCAACTATTAGGGTGTGATACAAGATAACTTGAGAAAGAGGGATGTTATTCACCGATATTTTTTTCCATGAATGAGGGTACAACATTACTAGGTTGGTGGTAGGGAGAAACATGAACAATAGAGTGACCATTTGACCAATATATAGTTTTTTTGTAATAGGATCCATTGGAGCCACTACAGTGTGCATAGGTATAGGAGATAATGGATTATATAGACTAGATGAAGGACCTTCCTCCTTTGGTGGTGCAAGAATCACAAAACAAGTAACCATCATATCAACAATAATGCCTAGATAATGTTAAACAAGTTGTTCATCAATAGGATTAAAGTAAATAGAATTTGAATCCCAATCTAAGTTACATCCAAGGATTGATCAAATTCATAGTGAGAATTGTAAATATTTGGATGACTTGTAAATGTGTTGAACCTGCATAGAATAGATCTAGTTGGGAATTGACATACACAGTTGCAGAGAAAATAGAAGAAAAGAGAAGCAGGAGAGAGAGAATGGAAGAATTATCGTTAACCAAATGAATGAATGATAATTTACAGATGATATACTATGTATAACTCAACTAATGTGCACTAGAGGAGAAGACAATCCACAATAGTGGTGGTATATAGTGATCTGGACACACACCAGTAGTTACGGGAGTAAACTGCCACCTAGTCTAGTCTCTCAGGCAGTTACGGGAGTGAACTGCCACCTAGTCTGAGTTAACTAGTCTCTCAATCTTCAGTTAACTCACTGAAACATAGTCAAGTGAGGAAGTGATTAGGGAATCATGAGTAATGTGATAGTCTAGTGATGATCCCAAGGATAATGTGCATTAGTTGGTGATGATCCCAATGTTGCATGGTGATCATCCCAATGTGGCATCTAGACTCCACTCAACTAATCAAATTGAAGTGTGAACTGAAGAGAATNATCCAAGGATTGATCAAATTCATAGTGAGAATTGTAAATATTTGGATGACTTGTAAATGTGTTGAACCTGCATAGAATAGATCTAGTTGGGAATTGACATACACAGTTGCAGAGAAAATAGAAGAAAAGAGAAGCAGGAGAGAAAGAATGGAAGAATTATCGTTAACCAAATGAATGAATGATAATTTACAGATGATATACTATGTATAACTCAACTAATGTGCACT
>SNQJ01S0022101.1:181854-200002 GCA_010110895.2 Picea sitchensis | reverse complement strand
AATCTTGGAGATTGTAGAATCTTTTTGGATCCAATGTGAGAAATTACACCTTGAGCATGTGTCCCCTCATCTCATCATGTTTTCCAAAAATCCCTTCCATGGTGGTCCAGGATTCATTGGTGGTTTTATAGGAGGATATGTGAAAGAGGAGTTCAGGAGAAATGAGACTACAAATTGTTTCAAACGCTTCATCCATTCGATTTAGATACTTGGATTTTTCCATGGATGATGTTGGTTCTTCCTATGTGTTCATGGTTAATATGTACAATCCTCTGCTTCGAAAATGCATTATCATCTTCTCCTTCCATGCAAAGAAGTTGTAAGGTGTAAGAATGAATTCTTTTGGAAATTCTATTTTTTCGTTGTCTTCAATCTTTGGTACCTGCAAAAATAATTTGGTGTGTCTTTTCCATAGCAGTCCATAAGCTTTGATACATGTAAATGTGTTGAACCTGCACAGAATAAATCTAGTTGGTAATTGACATACACATTTGTAGAGAAAATTGAAGAAAAGAGAAGCAGGAGAGAAAGAATGGAAGAATCATCATTAACCAAATGAATGAATGATAATTTACACATGATATACTTTGTATAACTCAACTAATACGCACTAGAGGAGAAGCCAATGCACCATAGTGGTGGTCTAGAGTGATCTGGACACACACCAGTAGTTACAGGAGTAAACTGCCACCTAGTTTAGTCTCTCAGGCAGTTGCGGGAGTGAATTGCCACCTAGTCTAAGTTAACTAGTCTCTCGGTCTTCAGTTAACTGACTGAAACAAACTAAAGTGAGCAGGAGATCAAGGAATCATGAGTAATGTGCTAGTTTGGTGATGATCCCAAGGACAATGTGCATTAGTTGGTGATGATCCCAATGTTGCATGGTGATAATCCCAATATGGCATCTAGACTCCACTCAATTGATCAAATTGAAGTGTGAACTGAAGAGAATATTCTCCTAGAGGAATATTCTCCCTAAAATATAGGAGACTAAATAATGAATAATAAACATATGGAAAACCTTAGTAAAAGGAAATCATAGGTGTGTGTGAAGTATCTCCAACATGACTTACTTGGGATTAGGGAAGGTGTTATACAACAATATCATTTTCTTCCTCCTAGTGTTGGTAATGATGTTCTTCATAAAAATCCATAGTTGAGGGGGAATACATTGTTTTGAAAGGATAATACATTGTTGATCGACCACCATGAGGTGACATAGCAATCATTATGTTATAGGAAACAAGATTGTTTTGACAATAAAACAAATGTTAGATGTGAAAGGGACCAGACCTACATTTGGACACCTGAGGAGATCAAACTACATGCTACATGCAATCAAACCCTTACTGATTATGGCACATAAATAACCAATGTTATAGTTTAACTAGCTAATCCGACTAGTCAACAAAATCATTACTAGATTGATCTTGTTAATATAAATCGCTCACTCAATTTCCTTAAAACATAGGCTAATCATGAATTATTATTGATCTAATGTCAACACTAATTGGGTGCATAGGTCAACCCCAAGCTAGTATGCTACTTCAAAATACAGTATTTACATATTTTTTATATTTACATCTCATCTCATGGAGTGTGATATAGTCAACTTATCACATGTTTAGCACTATATAATCAAACTAGAAGCCTAAAACAAGGGAGTATAGGGTGTTATAGATGAATTTTGTCACCCTTCTCAAGTACAAGTGAGGATATCAATAGTGGATTTAAGCTTTGTGGGAGATGAACCTATTTATTGGATTCACCAAATTTTGTAGACTCTTCTTGGTTTAGGTGTGTTCAGTCATATAATGTTGCCACACCATGATTTTTTTTTGTTTTATAAAAACATTGTGTTGCTTGGTTGATGCCCTCAACGTCGAACTAAATACATGTAAAAAAAAATATTTTGGACTAAAGACTCGTAATCAATGTCTTAGATGTCGACTATGCATCATTATTATAGCATAAATGTTGGTTGCACGTCACTTAAGAAACATCCTTTAGATCTAAGTTCACTTAAGCAACGTCTTAGATGTCAACTAGAGGTCACTTAATACAACATAAGCATTGGTATAATGTCACTTAAGTGACATCCCTTGGTTTTTTTTTTCTAATTTCTTTGTAGCCTAGGTTTGAAGAGGTTGACTACACGTCAATGAAAGGACGATGTGTCATCACAAAAGTGACGCCTAGTTTAATAAAGTACTCTGTTTCGATGCCACGTGCTCAAAATTTATTCAATGAGAGGAAAATTCATATTTGATGTTTATCTAACATTACAAACATCGAATCTCAACCCAAAATAAAGGTATTTCCTTGTTTCTAACTTGTAGGAGTTCGAATTTATCACAAAATCATCATCAAATACTATAATTATGGTGTCTGGGAACAAGATATGGAGACTTTGTTGAATATAAAATAACTATGAAATTCTACCAAGACTATCGTACCCAACTTGAAGGATAATAAATAAAAATTTGCAATCAATAGGAAAAAGGTTGAGGTTGTAGGTGTCATGATGACCTATATCTCGAAAGAATTGAGATTCCATGTGAGTGGAATTGGTTGTCCAAATGAGGTTTGGAAGGATTTGCTAGATAAAGTTGATGTAGGTCAGGTTATGTAACTTGAGAAATATTTGATATCTCTTAACCCTCTATCATTCAACGGGATTGAAGATTATTTGGCTCATGTGAAGGTTTTATAGTTGATGCTTGGAGAATGTGGGAAGGATTTTGTGAGAACTAAAGGTCAATTTCTAGAGTTGATCTTGAGGAATCTGAAGACACCCTATGATGTCCTCTACTCCACATTCATGGAAAATTGGATATCAAGGAAGTAGGATGGTAAGGACTACACCCTTGATTAATTTTTCACTCTATAAATTAGATAACAAGAAAAGTTTCTTGAGGAAGGAAAATTGCATAATAAGTAGAAGACAAACATTAATAAGGGAAAGGGAAGACAAAGCTATAGAAAACCAAGTCAAAATGACAACTAATTTCTCATAATACCTATCAAGGAAAGAATGTGATCATCAAGGGAAACCTAGAGATGTGAAGAATAGGAAAAAATTCATTATTGTGGAAGACCATGGAATTTTGAAAGGGCTTGTTGGAATAAGATCAATGACCTAGAATAGAAGATTAAAAATATTGAAGATGAGTGGTGACCTTAATAAGGTATGTGTACTATTAATGAAACATTTTACATTATCCCTTCACATGCATTAATTCCTATACTTCTCATGATGATGTGAACTTTGGTCATTCATATCACATGGCTAAGGATGCTTCTCTCTATACCTCCTAAAGTAAATCCAAGGAAGAGATATATTTATTGTGGATGATTATGCACTGACTATTGAAGGATGTGGAAAATTTGACTACATAATGATGTGATCATTGATGTGTATCTTGTACCTTGAGTTGGTGCTAATAATTTATTGGTGTTGTTGTTCCAGAGTCTGTAATTAAGGCTTAGAAGTATAGTGTCTAGGCATCCGAAAGTGGGTAAAAGGTAGAGAAGAGAGAAACGTCAACCTTCGGAAAAGGAAACTAAGGAAGATTTCTACGTTGGCGTTGTCTAGCTTCCAACTATTCCTGGATAGTTATATCCTGTTCAATTGCAACCCATGAACGTTCGAGTTCAACCCGAGTAGTGGTTGTTTTGAGAATAGTGTCGAAAAGGTTTAAGGCAATGTGTGTTTGATTTGATAATCCGGGTTTGATATTAGGTTGTGTTGGTACAGGGACAGTCCTGGAGGAACGGTAAAATAAGGAAAACTTCTGAGAGAAATTAAGTGTTGTCTCAATTTGGTCGTATAAAAGAGAATTTACGGTTTGGAAATAAAACGGGATGCAAATCAAAGGCTCTTTCCCCTAACTGAGTTATATCTTAATAAAATGTATGAGGTGGGAGAAAAACATTTAGCTATCTATGGTGTAAGGCTCCTATCAAGGGAGAATCTCATGTATAAACAGAAGAGGAAAATTGTAAAGAAATAACCAGATGTAGCATAGAATATGTGTAGAATTCTGAAAGTGTAGACTGGTATTACACCCACTGATAGCTGGTACAGAGGAAAAACAGTAAACAATTATAGAAAACCAAAATTCATTCGCTATAGTAGTGGTCGTACTAAATTATAACGAAGAATTCATCAGTTAGGAATATGAAATGAAACGAAATATGAGATACAAGAAAACAAACTCATAACACAGTCATGACGGAATTGAGAATCTTCAGATTTGCTTTGTATTAACTCTCAAATTTGTAAAAACTCTGTTACAATCGACACAAAAAGGTTCAACCTTTTTTCCTTCTTTCTATGGTATATTTATACAGTTTACAATAAGATTGAATCTCAATCGTTACAAAATTTCGGTTATGATAGGGAGGAGGGCAATCGCTCCATTTCTTCATCTTTGTCTTCACTTGGTGCCAAACGTTTGTCCTCGCGCGTGCTCGGTGTAGGTGACACATCTTTCAACCAACTGAGATATTGGTCGCGACGGTTCTGCTTGACAGCTGGCTTCAAAGAAATAACATTCTTGGGCTAACTGTTGTAGCCTATCTTCCATCTGTCCGTCTATGATGTCGATAGCACATAATTGCGCGCTTGGTTTGATCAGACATTTGTCTATTTGGACTATGTCTGCCATAGTCACTTGAGAGATTTCGGCCGAGTCCCTTTCTTCCTTTTCCTTTAAATCAAGCGAGATTTTTGCCATATTCATTTGAATCCAAGCCTCGGCACTACCTCCACTATCAATGCCTAGAAGATCCCCATCTATAGAACTGAAAACCTCTTCCAAGGCATTTGTTACCTTTTTGGCTTGCAGCTTGCCTTCCGAGATGCTGTGCTCCCATTCTTTCAATAGAATGTTTCCTCTGGTCTACTCTGAAATGGTGAACCTGGGAGTACTTCCCAAATCCCTGTTGTTTGAGGCTATCACAGCCTCTTGGAAGGCGACCCTTGCTGCTCCAGCTTCTCTTTCTCTAGTATATAAGTTCTCTGAAACCCGGTCGACTAGAAAATAGTTGTCTTGGAACGCTTCTACCTTGCTGAGTAAACTTCGTTGGGCCGCAGAGACTCTGCCCTGAATCTCCATCATATGGGACTAAAACATCCCGATATCTATCACCTTGCTTTCGGCGATTTCCACCCTAGCCTGCAGCTGCTGGATCAAATCTTTTTGTTGATTCGCTTGCATCTGACCATCTTGGACCACTAGTTGTGCTTGTTCGAGCTTAGCCTTGAGTAGTTCTATCTCATTTTTATCGGCCAACCTCACTTGCTCTATACCCACACTCACCTGATCTTTGGCAGTCTCTGTTGGTGTGGCTAGTCTAGCTTCCAGGGTCTTGATGAGGTGATTCTTTCGTTTCAGCTGGTTTTTTAGAAGCCCGACTGAAAACTGATTTGTTGAGTCATATGCTCCTAATGTTCCTGCTATCTCAGTCATGAATTGTTCATTTTTCTTGTCCTTCCCATCAGTTATGACTTTGTATTTCTTGGTTGTCGACTCCCCTTCTTGGTAAAATTCTCTCTTTACCACTTCTTTTCTCTTCTTATCGAAGAAGAACTCATTCGGAGGGAGTTATTCTACCCTTATAGGCCTCAACTCTTCATTGAAGATCCATCCTGCGTCAATATTTCCTTGAGTCGACTGCAAGGGAGTAACTGATGCGATAGGTTCTCCCACCTACTTTGTTGATTTTCCCGGAGTAGTAACCGGACTCTGCTTCTTCAAAGGATCGGGAGTCTTTATTTCTGCTTTCAGATTCTTGGTTTGCTCTCCCTCTTCCTGGTGTTTTTCTTGGTTGGGGTTTGCATCCTTAGAACCTTCGGCATCCTTTTGTTTGACCTCCGCCGTAATTGGACTCTCGTCCCGCAACACTGCGGGGAGGGAACTGCGTCAATATTCTTGGAACTTCAGAACATCGACTCTCTCCTCGGGTGCCAAGGTTTGTATCCAAGCTAGAATCTCGGCATAGGACCTTACGCCTCGGAAAATTTCATCCGAGGCTGAGTTCTCGTGCTCAAATCTCTTGAGCTCGCAACTGGCCAAATGATTGTTCATGACCCTCTGTGGATCGTGCTTCTTGTATTCAATGGAGACCAAATTTAGGTCTTCCAGGGTCGTTGCCTCAGCTTTGGCATGCCCAAAATATAATAAAGAATAAGAATTCAAATGAACGGGAAAAGGTGGCCATACCTTCTTCAAGTATCCCTTAAGCTCTTTGCTTATACCACCAATTATTGTTTGCCTAGCGACCTCGCGACAAGCCAACTTGTCAGGAATGAACAATGGTAATGCATGCGGGGGGACCGAAGCCCCGAAAACTCGGAGGTATGAAAATTCTTCTTCCACATACCAGTCTGCTATGCTGCTCAGATTCGTTACTATGCTGTCTGAGATCCTAGGTGGCGGGTGACCAAAAATGGTGACATGCAGGGGCACCATCACCTAGTTAAAGATTTCATACACAATATGTGTCGCTTTGTTTTCCCATAATTTTGCATGATAAACATGTATGGGTTCGTCTTCTACTGGATTCCAACTCCAGTTCATCAAGGGAAATGGTGTCAAAAAACAAAATGCGTCCAGAATGTACGCAGACATGAAGAATGAAGACACCTTCTCGTTCTCTTTTTGCACTCGATACTCTGTGACCCGACTGGTCAAGATATCGGACAACATTTTTTCCCAGTTGAAAGAACCACCTTCGGCAAACCAAAACATTAGGGGCACCCATGGAAGATAAAAATGCGAGGTGTCCTCTTTCCCATATAGCCTACATGTCATCATGGCTACATATTTGTACTGAGGTTCTAAAGAAGCGATTGAATATATGTCGTGGCTATCAGCTCTGAACTTCGCGGTGTTTGAAACCCAATATTTTATTAAACTGGACATGGTTTTATCATACTGTACACATTCCTTCTCCTTGAACTCGTCCAATAACTCAACGCCATATGTGTAGTCGGATGTCGTGGGAAGCTTATACATGGCTTGCATATGTTCCGGCCTGAAAGTCCCGATGGTGACTTTCTGCTCATTCATAATGGTTCCGGTCGGTAGGTCCACATGGTCTAATGCCCATCGGACCATGTCGTAATATGGAAGCAATCGTGGCCTGGTTGCTACTTTGTGCATTCCGGAATGGATGACTATTTTGTATTTGGTGGTTATATCATCTTTTTCATTGTCACTGGAGTCATCGGAATAATCCACCAATTATGCTTGTAGAACATCTAAAACAAATGACCAATTCGGGACCGAGTCAATACTTCGAGGCAAAGTATCAGCAACATTGTCCGAGCCCTGTCCCGAAACCTCAACACTGGCTTTGGATTCTTTTCGCGGAGCCATGGATGGAGATTGTGTTTTAGCTCTTCTGCGATAGAAATACGTATACATACAGAAGTTAGTTTGCTCAGAGATAATGCGCTCTGCGTAATATGAAAATGCATTTTTTATAATGAACCACAACTCTTATATATATTCGAAAACTCGGTACCTTTCAGAACAGGTCTGTCAAATCATATTTAGAAATAAATTTTGCCATAAAAATGCGATCTTTATTCATCGATTTGCCCTATTTCCTCATTAATGTCATAAATTTTGGCGGTTTAAAATGTCAGTTGGCATATGGAAGGAATAAGGCTACCTCATAAATTGTGCAGACATCAAAATGTGAGATATGCATTGATTTAGCTTAATTAATCTGGTTTAACCAACGTTAATCAATGTTTTGGTATTCGTTATATCGGGGATTTTACTTTAGCATTTTGAACCTCTAACACCCGAGACTGCGATGATCAATTTTGGTTAATAAAAACGAAATCGTGATTAGGGGCTTAATTAATTTCATAATTATTATATTCGCCCTATCGCGACTCGGAGTTTCGAAAATAAGTTTCCGGGGGGGTTAGCATGCCGAGCTGCGAAACCGTGAGATCGCGATACCATGACTTAATTAAAAGGGAAAATAATCTTGGATTAAGTGATTAATTAATTGTGTTTATATCTGTATCGTGATCTCGCGAGTCGAGATTTAAACGACGTAACTTTTGAAGAAGAAAACGTCGAGTGGCGAATTGTTGACAGAACTTTTACCATGGTTTAGCTTTTACTTTTAACCGTGACACGGGTTACTAAAATAAGGACCTCGTGTCCTCGGCTATCGGGGCTATGACAATAAATTTTTGGGTTTGGTGAATGCCGAGGTGTGAAACCCCGACGACGTTTAATGATGGGCTAGGGAAAACTTTACCCTCGTTACTGTCCTAAGTGAAAAATTAAAATGATTTCGCTATTTCATGGCTCGGGGCGTGTGAACTACATGACTTATAGTATCTGACCTACGAGATCCCGAAGTAGAACAAAAGACGAAACATTTTTACGAAAGGTAGGACTCACCTCGAGAGTATAATAATCATCGTCGTTTGCGTTGATAAAGCTTTGGAGATTTTGAAACTACAGATGGAAAAAACGAAAACCATCCTTCGACTTCGAGCATAAAAATGAAAATTGTGACGGGCTAGAAAAACAAAGGCGACTCCAACAGGTGCCACAACTCACATAGATAGGCAAGAAGCCATAACTTTTCCATGATAGATATTTTTGTGAAGGACGTAAACGATAACTTTGATGTTATTACTGAAGAAAAATTATATACTCAAGACAAACTATAAAAGTTATGTGAATTCAAAGACATAAATGTATATACTACTAAACCATTTGCACTAGTGGTTAATATTGATGAAAAATGTTGTACTATGTTGTTATTAATGTCAAAGGATTGATGTCAAAGGGTTGATGTCAAGTATTTTCATAGTGATGTGCTTGTATCATTGATGTATTGTTTGTTGGATTATGTTTTCATTGATGTAATTGATGTCAAAGGGTTGATTTCAAGTGGTGTCATAGTGATGTGTTGTCATTGATGTCAAGTTTGATGTCAAAGGGTGTTATATCATTGATTTCATGTCATGGTTGATAGGAAGTACAAAATGGATTAAATCCAAAGTGGTCCCCTTATGGCGTAATCCCTCATGGGAAGACGCTCTTGGATAAATTTCTCAAAGTGGTCCCATTATGGTGAAAGCCCTCATGGAAAGATGCTTTGTAAATTCCAAAAGGTTAAGTGGTTGAGTAATCCTAGCAGTATGGTTAAGGAACCCAAGTTTGGTTGAGGAATAATGTAATGAATATCAGTGAATTTGCAGGTGAGGCTATTCTAGATGGATAATACATGTCGTGTCATTTCCAGTGATATGTGGTATGTCATGTAGTTCCTCACAGTTGAGGAGATATGGCTTAGTGAAGTTGGAGAACCATCATGATTTATCTAGAAGCCCCTAGAAGGTAAAAGAAGTCAATTTATTCTAGAAGCTCCTAGAAGAAGTTTACTAGTTAAAGTGGTTGCAATTAGGAGTTAATCATGGGTTAATTTGTTGCAAAAAGAAAATAATTAAAAATAAATTAGTGGCAACTAGAAGTGGTGAGATTACTATTTGTAGATAAAGTGGTTGTAAGTGGAAAAAGTGGTTAGAAGTGGGTTAGCCCTAAAAGAAGGAAGTTGGTTAGAAGATAACCCCTAGACAAAGCTACTTGGAGAGTATAAATAAGAGAGCAAAGGTCTCTTATGAAAATTATGTTTGAACATAATTGAATATCCGTTTGTGAAAGGTTATTTGGGTATGTATTATTGATAGATCAAATTCGTAGCAGCAAATTCGCAGTAGAAAAATCGTGGCAACAAAACCACGGCATAAGAATCGTGGCAGTAGAATCGCGGCAACATAACCATTGCAGCGGAATCGTGGCAGCAAAATCGCAGAAGTATAATCGTGGCAACAAAATCACAGCAACAGGATCACGGCTAGAGAAACATATATGTAATAGATCCACAACTACAAGAAGAAAAAGGTATGGATCTGGTTGAGGGTTTTCCTTGTAAATTTGTTGGATGCCCTCTTGGAAATTTAGGGCTTGATATAGAGTTGATCTAAGGCAGATCTATTGAATTTTAGTAATGGTTCATAGTTGGTTATATTGGAATAATCTTTAATGCATGGTTGGAGTTTATTTATGAGAGATATGGCACATCTTGTTTGAGGCATCTTTTGTGATCTAGGGTTTATCTCTTGAGATGGTATTGGTTGTTCAATATTGTTGCATATATCATATTTGTTAAGGGATACAGTTAGTATTTTGTTGTTGGTATTTGGAATATGGTATTCATGTTGTATATTTCTATTGTAATCATGAGCATGAGATCCATGAGATTAACTCTGATTTGATAAAGGAGACAGGTTGTTGTGACAGGTTGTGTTGTGCATAGTTGATGCACTTGTGATGGTACAGGTTATGTGAATGATTGATGTACATGGTTGATAGTATAGATTGATTGGTACAGATTGTGACAATTTATTGGTACAGGTTGGACAGATTGACTTATGTCTACAAGCTGGGTCTTGTAATTGAGGGTCGTATTCCTCACATCTCAGTTGGTGTTGAGATCTGCAAGTTGGGTCTTGTATTGAGAGTCAATACTCTCTTGGAGTTGGTTCTCTTTTCATTTGGTGTTGATAAACCCTGAAGATTGTAGTCTCATGTAACAACATAATACAAAATCTTACACATATATCTAGTGTTCTTTGTGTTCATTATGGTGATGGTTTAATGTTCTCTATTATTGATGAATGGTGTTGTTATATGCAAGTATCTAATTTGGAATGAATAATAATATTTAAAGTGGTTTCTAACTAAGTTTTGAAAGAAGTGTAAAAAGATCCCTACACTGATTCACCCCCCCTCTCAGTGTGTTTAGTATGTCCAACAATTGGTATTAGAGTTGGCCTTCATCATAAGCCTTACAAGCTTGAAGGAGATCCATGGACACATAAGTAGAAGAAGGTCGTGTAGAATCATCTAATAGTTATTTTACAGATGAAGAGGAATATTTGTTGAAGCTCAAAGATAACCTTTTATATGTGTTAGAAGTAGAAGATGATTAGTATACTTTTGATCTTGATTTTGATGAATACATTAAGGAATCCCTAGAAAATCACCAAAGGAATACCATGGCATTAAGGAAAATACTCATGAAACAAGAAGAAGAGATCAAGAGACTAAAGATTGATCTAATGATTCAAGCAGAAGAAAAAAAAAAGGTAGATGATGAGCTTAGCAAAATCATTGAAGTCAATGTCAATCTGAAGACCCAAATTGAGAAGTCAAAAAGGTTCATGAACATGTCAACAATCTGAGATGAAATCTTGGATAGTCAAAGATCACCAAATGCTAGATCAAGTCTTGGATACAACAAGGAAGATGAAAACTTTGAAGCTAGCACTTCTAAGAAGCATGAGGTAAGTCCTTCATATTCAAAAGGTGGAAGCAAAGCTGCAAGTCAATCACCTACACAAATAAATGAAACCTTCAGAAGAACGGAGCAAAGAAGACATGAAGTAGCCATCCCTACACCTCAAAGCAAATTCAGAAGAGAGACACCTTCAAGGTGGACACCAAAGCAAAGGTATGAAAATATTTTCCATGGTCACTACTTCTCATGTAATGAATATGGTCACAAAGATTTGGATTGTAGACATTATGCAAGGAAAGATGTTGGAAGATTCCATAACATACTAATATGTTGGAGATGTAATCAAGTGGGACACATTGTTGCACATTGTCACAACATGAGAAGTTACAGTTGTAGTGGGTTTGGCCACAAATACAAGAATTGTTGGAATTAAAGTAGACAGTCAATGAGGAATATTGCATACTATATGGAAAGAAGAGAAAATGAAGCATGGAATAAAGACAATGTTGAAAGGATGGAAGCTCAGAAAAACAGTGTTGAGAAACCAGGACACTTTCAAAAGTGGATGAAGAAAACTGAACAACAAGATATGAATGAAGGCATACATAATGAAGAAAGCCTTACATTTTTTTAGGCATACGCTAGCCCCTATGGTAACAGTCATGTATATATGTGGTTTGTCTGAAGAAAAGTCACATACACACACAATTTGTATGCGGTGAATTCGCATACATGAGGAAAATATCTTAGAAAGGGGGGTGTATAGATGGGTTGCAGCATCGTTTGATGGTACAACATAGTTTATGCAAGGTTTGAGATGATTTGCTTCAGGTTTTCATGTTTGTATGTGTGGTGATAAATTGTGGTTKAGTATTGGAGCATATGCTTGATKCCTATCTTGGATTCATGGTACTAACCTTAGAGTGTGGATTGAGGCATTTTTTGTTAAGGTACAGTGTTGGTTATGTTATGTATTTTATCAATGAGGTTATGGCACTTTGTTTATGAGATGCATCATGATGATGTGATACTAGCTAGAGATATATCATTGATCTATTGAGGGACACTCTTGGTACATGTTTAGAAGTACTATTGGTTTCTTAGTACTTGTTGTAGTGAAAGGTTCTGAGGCAGATCTATTATATTACCTGGCTGGTACATATGTGAGCTCCATTGACATATCTTGTGATGTATTGTTAGAAGTATATGTGTTGGATGTCTTGGTGTATGTATTTGGCATATTGTTGAGCTACATATTGGGACATGTAGTTGATGAGTTGATGAGGTGGTGATGTTGTACGTCATTGATGAGTCATATCTTGATTTACAGTTGATGCATGATTGGTACAGACTTGGTTGTTTGTTAGAGGCACTTACTAGTAATATCACTAGCACATGGTTTATGGATAATGTGGCATATGTGTATGGATATCTTGATTGTGGTTCATCTTGTTGAGGTTTGGTGCATGGTTAATGCACTTATTGATGGTATATGGTACATGATTGATGCTTGATGGTTGAGATACATTTATTGGCATATGATTTGTGGCAGTTGGTTTATGATAGAGGCATATCATGAGTGATATGACACTTGTTTGATGCACATGGTTGGCATGTTGTATGGTTGAAGATGTTATTGATGATATTGATCATACACATTTGGCACATGGTTGGCATGTTGTATGGTTGATGATGTTATTGATGATCTTGATACACATTTGGCACATGGCTAATAGTTGGTGTACATGGTTGATGTGCATTATTGGCACATGATATGGCATAGGATGTAAATCGTTGATGGTTTGTTCATGATTCACTATTCATTGTTGACATATCCTTTGCTTCATGGTTGATGCATGAGATATTATGTATGATTGGCATACACTTGATTTATGGTATGACATGYGTTTAGATGGTTGATGCATGGATAGGTCCAAGGATCATCATAGGAAGAGCATGGTATTCTTGATGCAATATTGTTGAGCAGTTTATCAATGTTATGGTAGACCAATAGCATCTGCATCAGAAGCAGAATATAGTGGTAGMATATTRTTCAATGTRATTACCTAGTATGTTGCAGAGAAGACACGGGAAGATATACCCACAGGGGGAGTTATTCATTTTCCTTTGATTAGTAACAGAGATATGATTCCAGTAGGATATATTCATCAAATGCATGAAGAGAAACCCACATGATAGTGCGGCCAGAGGGAGCGGCCTCATGGACAGTTTAGTCAAGGGGAGCTTCCCCAAAGAGATATACCCTTTGCCATTGATGTCAAAGGGGGAGAAATAGTCACATTTATGTGGCAAGATGAACATTGATGAGGAGAGATGATCACAGAGGGAGCATGAGCATTTCCATGTCCAAGTGTTGCCATCAATGATTGGTGTTGACATCAATGTCGGTGTTGCCATAAATGCAAAAGGGGGATATTTTTGTACTATGTTGTCATTGATGTCAAAGGGTTGATGTCAATAATTTTCATAGTGATGTGCTTTTATCATTGATGTATTAGTTGTTGGATTATGTTGTCATTGATGTAATTGATGTCAAAGGGTCAATGCCAAGTGGTGTCATAGTGATGTGTTTTCATTGATGTCAAGGTTGATGTCAAAGGGAGTTATATCATTGATGTCATGTCATGGTTGATAGGAAGTATCAAATGGATGAAATCCAAAGTGGTCCCCTTATGGCGCAAGCCCTCGCGGGAAGACGCTCTTGGATAAAGTTCTCAAAGTGTCCCCCTTATAGTGAAATCCCTCACGATAAGACGCTTTGTAAAGTCCAAATGGTTAAGTGGTTGAGTAATCCTAGCAGTATGGTTAAGGAACCCAAGATTTGTTGAGGAATAATGTAATGAATATCAGTGAATTTGTAGGTGAGACTATTCTAGATGGATAGTACATGTCATGCCGTTTCCGTTGATATGTGGTATGTCATGTAGTTCCTCACGGTTGAGGAGATATTGCTTAGTGAAGTTGGAGAATCCTCATGAGTTATCTAGAAGCCCCTATAAGGTCAAAGAAGTCAATTTATTCTAGAAGCTCTTAGAAGAAATTTACTAGTCAAATTGGTTGCAACTAGGAGTTAATCATGGGTTAAGTTGTTGCAAAAAGAAAATAATTAAAAATAAATTAGTTGCATCTAGAAGTGGTGAGATTACTATTTGTGGATAAAGTGGTTGTAAGTGGACAAAGTGGTTGTAAGTGGGTTAGCCATAAAATAAGGAAGTTGGTTAGAAGATAACCCTTAGAGAAAGCTACTTGGAGAGTATAAATATGAGAGAAAAGGTATCTTATGAAAATGAGTTTTGAACATAATTGAATATCCATTTGTGAAAGGTTATTTGGGTAGGTATTATTTATAGATCAAATTTGTGGCAGAAAAATCACGGCATAAAAATCATGGCAGAAAAATTGTGGCAGCAAAACCGCGGCAGTAGAATCGCGGCAGCAGAACCGCGACAGTAGAACTATGGCAGCAAAACCATGATAGCATAATTGCGGCAGCAAAACTGCGGCAGTAGAATCACGGCAGCAGAACCATGGCAACATAATCGTGGCAACAAAATCACAGCAATAGAATCACAGCTAGAGAAATAGATCTGTAATAGATCCACAGCTACAAGAAGAAAAAGGTATGTATCTGGTTGAGGGTTTGGCTTGTAAATATGTTGGATGCCCTCTTGGAAGTTTAGGGCTTGTTGTAGAGTTGATATGAGGAACATCTATTGAAGTTTAGTACTGGTTCATAGCTGGTTATATTGGCATAATCTTTAATGCATGGTTGGAGTCTATTTACGAGAGATATGGCACATCGTGTTTGAGATATGTTTTGTGAAATAKGGTTTATCTCTTGAGATGGTATTGGTTGTTCAGTATTKCTACATATATCATATTTGTTGAGGGATACAGTTGGTATTTTTTTCTTGGTATTTGGCATATGGTATTCATGTTGTGTATTATTATTGTGATCATGAGCATGAGATCAAATATGATTTGATAGAGGAGACAGGCTGATGTAACAGGTTGTGTTGTGCATATTTGATGCACTTGTGATGGTATAGGTTGTGTGAGTGATTGATGTACATTGTTGATAGTACAAATTGATTGGTACAGATTGTGACAATTTATTGGTACAGGTTGGACAGATTGTCTTATGTCTACAAGTTGGGTCTTATACTTGAGGGTTGGATTCCTCACATCTCAATTGGTGCTGAGATCTGCAAGTTGGGTCTTGTATTGAGAGTTGTTACTCTCTTGGAGTTGGTGCTCTTTTTAGTTGGTGTTGATAAACCTCGTAGATTGTAGTCTCATGTAACAACATAATACAAAATCTTACACATATATATGGTGTTCTTTATGTTCATTATGGTGATGGTTTAATGTTATCTAGTATTGATGAATGGTGTTGTTATATGAAAGTAGCTAATTGTGAATGAATAATAATATTTAAAGTTGTTGCTAACTAAGTTTTGAAAGAAGTGTAAAAAAATCCCTACACTAATTCACCCCCCCCCCCTTCTCAGTGTGGTCGGTGTATCCAACAGAAAAACAAAGGTTTGGCATGCAAGAAAAGAGAATTTGAACCACAAAAGTATACAGTGGATGGTTCGACTAAAAAAGGTCCATTGTCTACCTAGGGTTACACCTCATGAACAATTGTGTAAGGGATGTATGCTTGTGAAGCATCATCAAGGCATAGAGGGAAAAATGTTTAATGAAAATTATATGCAATGACCTTTTTACAATGAAAAAACTATCCCTAGCTACTAGTGTAAGGTATGGTCTAACATTTATTGATGATTTCACCAGAATACTTGAATATATTAAGTAAATAACAAACATATAGTGGCTAAGAAATATAAATAATTTTGGGAATTGATTGAAAAGCAATGTGGAAGACCTATAAAATGTTTGAGGTCTAATAATGGAGGAGAATATGTGACTAGTGCCTTTGAATATTGCCTGGCTCAAAATGGTATTTTATGGTGAATATTGGTGACATATACTCTTTGGCATAATGGAGTTGCAAAAGGGGAGGACATAAATTTAATTGAGATCGATAGTTTTTTTCTTCAAAGGTATGTTAGATACCTTATGGGAAAAAAAAATATCCTACTCAAACTATATTCTAAACATAGTTCTGACCAAAATAGTGTAGGATGTGACCCATATTGAAAAATGGAGTGGAATGAAACATTCACTTGGGCATTTGAGGATATTTGAAAATATTGCATGGGCACATATACCTAATGAAAATTGGAATAAACTCAACTCAAAGAGTCATGCTTTCATTATGGTTGGATATTATGAAGAGTCGAAGAATTATCCATTATATGATTTGATCAAGAAGGAAATGGTATGTTGATAGGATGTTATATTTGATGAAAATTTGGCAAGAGTAAGTCTCCTTTTACACTCGACCAGTGATGCCACTAGTCATGTTTCAGTCAAAAATCTTGATATTTCGACACCAACTTTTGATTAAGGATCCTTTACTTCTTCAACACTAACTTTAATTCTAATATCTAAATTTGAATCAATTGGCAGTAGATCATCCTTTGGAAATATGGATGAATCTTATACTCATGTAGAGTGTGTTGTAGGGACATTGATTTCAAAGGAGAATTTTTATCCTAAATAGGTAACAAAGATTGTTGGCGACATCAAAATAGATGTCAGTAATATGAGAAATCCAAGGAGAACTCAAAATAAAAAACAATTAGCTAATGTCTCACTCATGATGCATGTATTGAAGACATGTTATATTTGCACACAATAGACTATAATGAGAAAGAACTATGACTAAAGAATATAACTCGTTGATGAAGAATGATACATGGGATTTAGTTGATTGTCCTAAAGATTTAAAAAATGTAAAATATATAAGTGGGTCTAGAAGACCAAGTTTCCATTAGGTGGAGTTGTTGAAAGACATAAGGCTCAACTTGTGATGAAATATTTTTTTCAACATGAAGGAATCAACTACACAGATACCTTTTCCCTGGTAGAAAAGCTTAAATATATTCATATTCTAAAATCATGTACAAGCTATTTTTAGCAAGGAAGTACATCAGATGGACATAAAAGTGTTTTATTACATGAATATTCGATTGAAGAAATTTATATGGAGAAACCCCATGGTTTTGTGTAGGATAGGATGATGGTATGTAGATTGAAAGAATATCTATATGGTTTGAAACATGCATCTCATGCATGGGATGAAAATATTGATAAATTATTTACTTGTAATGGTTTCAAATGATGTCAATATGACCACAATATCTCTGTAAAGAATGAGAATGGTAAAATTTTATTAGTTGTCCTATATGTGGATTACTAGATTATTATTGGTATGCCATAAGATATATCTTTTATCTAAAGAATAAATTGAAGGATACATTTGAAATGAATGACGTAGGTCATGTGCATTTCTTTTTAGGAATCCAATGCTTACAAATGGACAATGATATCTTCATCTATCAACCCAAATATGCACTTAATGTGTTCAAAATATTCAAGATGGAGGATCTTAAGACTTGTAAAACATCATTTCAGTTGAGTGTTACATTGACCAAGGAGTGTGATTCTCCAAAATTCTATGCTACTTTATACAAGGAACTTGTTGGCATTATAATTTATTTGACTCATAGATGACATGATATTTCATTTGTTAGATTGGTTTTCATGTTCATGAAAAATCCTAAGGAAATCCATTTGGAAGTAGTCAAGAGGATTGTTTTTTATGTGAAAGAATCATCTTAGCTAGGAATTAAGTATTGCACCAAAAAATATT